>JALNQA010000183.1:0-20674 GCA_028456235.1 Ophiosphaerella narmari | reverse complement strand
AATTAATTTTATACTAATTAAACTTAAGCCTATATAGGTATTACTTAAAAGCCTTTTTTATAATCTCTATTTACTTAATATTAACTATATTAATCTATCTTATTAATTCTTTTAAAACCCCCTTTTATCTAACAATTAAGAGTCTTACTACTTCTACGAGCCTATTACCTTAACTAATTTAACTAATTAACAAACTATAACGAGCTTATTATAGTATAATCTAATAGTAATACTAAGGAGTAACGTAGATTATACTTGTTAGACTATATAGCTAAATTTATAGTATTAGCTAGTAGCTTAACTAACTAACTACAATTATCCTACGCACGAGCTTAATTACAAGCTAACCTATAGGCTAACTTATAGGCTTGCGCTAATAAGTTAACGTTAATAAAGTAACGTTAGTAGTAATCGAGATAGTAATCGCGATTATAATAGCAATTAATATTATGCGTATACTAAGAGCTTAGTAAGCAACCTTAACCTTTATAAGAATTAACGCTAGTACTACGCTAGTAGCTAGGCTAGTAAACTAGTAGAATATCGATGTATCTAGACTTAGCTAAAGTAGGCGCTAACCCGCGTACTAGCTTATCCTTTATAGAGGTATAAAGGACTTAAAGGCCTAACCCTTATATAAGCTTAACGCTAGCTAAGGTATTGCCCTAACTAAAGCTCGCCCTAACTAAGGCCTTACTATTACTAAGGTATTAGTAGCTAATAGAGCTAAGGATATATAGAGGAGTGCGATAGTAGATAGAATTAATAAGTAATAGTAGAATAGTATACTTAATATAATTAATTTTATACTAATTAAACTTAAGCCTATATAGGCGTTACTTAAAAGCCTTTTTTACAATCTCTATTTACTCGATATTAACTATATTAATCTATCTTATTAATCCTTTTAAAACCCCCTTTTATCTAACACTATATAAGGTAGATAAATAAGTTAGAAAAAATAACTACTACCTTAAACTTCCCCTAATAATAAAAATCTACCTAACCTTCTATGTATTATACTTAGAAAAGGTACTACTAGATATATAGCTAGTAGTATACAACGCTACTACCTATAGCTAGGATAATAAAGAGTAGGAAGTAGAAGAAATCCTAGCGTAGCGTTAGCAAAATAGAAAAAACTACTACCTAGTTAGCTAGTAAGAAATAGATAATAAGGGAAGGCTATAGAAAGATACCTAGTAACTAGAAGATAACCTTAATTACTCTAAGTTACTAGAAGAGTTCTAAAGTTAAAACCCTCTAGCCTATCTTATAGTAACCTAAGAAACTTATTAAAGTCCTTTAGTAGATAAGTACTACTAGAGATAGATAGAGAGACGTCTAGAGAGACAATATTAATAGGAGGAGTACTCTCTTTAGCCTTAGTAGCGTTAAGTTTAGCCTTAACTACTTAAGACTAAGTAGAGGACTATTTATTATTATACTCTATTAACTTATAAAGACAAGATAAATAAGTATAATTCTCTACTAGCTTACTTAATAACTTAGTAATCTAGGTATAAATATACTTATAATTAGCCTTAGCCTTACAAATCTAAGTAGATAATTTATTTTAAGCCTAGTTAATAGCTCTCTTTATAAGACCTAAGTTAGGATACTTATATTATAATAGAACACGTATACTCTACTATAGAGATACTAGGATATAAACAACAATACTAAACGTTAGTATTAATACACGCCTTATACGCCTTACTATCCTTTTTAGATACTACGTACTACAACCCTTTACTAGTATAGCAAGGACATAGTATTACTTCCTTACTATTATAATAAATATAGGTAACAAGAGTACGCTTGTAGAGTGTAGATTTAGAAGGTATTAGAGAATAGACCTTGTAAGAAACAAGGTAGATCTAGGACGCTAATAACCTAAACCTAGAACAGAACAACGCATTTCTAGCAGGAGGGAGAGATAGTATTATAGGTTACGACCCTATACTAATCCTAGAGCTAATAGAACCTATAGAAGACTAGCGTAACTACGAGGACTACTTAGATTATAGATAGGATAACGTAGTAGATTATAATATAAACACGTAATTAACTTAGTACTTTACAATACTTAGTATATACAAAGTACAAAGTTAACTTAGTACTTTGCAATACTTAGTATATACGAAGTACGAAGTTAACTTAGTACTTTGCGATGCTTAGCATGCACGAAGTACGAAGTTGCTACTTAGTAGATAGTATATAGATAAGAGGGCTCTCGACCTTAGAGTCCTTATAGTTAAGTACAATATAAGTCTTACCTAGACCTCTAGCTTACTTGCATACCTATAACCCTATTGCACTTTACGTTTCTTAAGTAGCGCTTACCTATTACCTTAACCCTAGTTACTAACTTGCTATTGCATCCTAACCTCAAGGCCCTTTGTCTATAGTTAGCAATCCGCCTTATAGTATAGGCTTACTCTAGTAAGTAAGGATAATTTCCTAGCTATATATATTTAAAAACTTAAAATAATCTTATATAGAATATAGAATATAGAAGTATATCTTAGTAATCTTATAATTAGTATTTTTCTTTTTTACGTTCCTATAAAACGCATATTATAAATTATATATCTAGCTTAATATATAATTATTAGAAGCTAAATTAAGAGCTTAATAGAAGGTACTATAATTATAGGATAGAAATTAGGACTACTATATAAGTTATACTCTACTATCTAGCGCTATAGTAAATTATCTTAGTAGTAGTAATAGTAGTAATAACTACTAATACGCGTAAAGGTAGGGTAAGCTATAAAGAGTAGCTATCTTACTATAAGTTAGATATTACTACTTATATATATAGTAGGAAGGAACGAGAAGTAGGATTAAGAGGCCTAGAATTGTACCTAGCTAATAGGCTAAAGAGTAGGGCCCTAATTAAGGTTAGAATATAATCCTAAATATAGAAAATAGAAAATAGGAAATAGTAGCTAGAAATCTACGCTTTATAAGTAAAACAGTTTCTTGTACCTATAGTATAAATATAGCTTTGTATACCTACTAGTTAAATTTGTATCTATCTAAGCTAGATTTAAAGAAGTATATTAATTTAGCAAGAACTATAGGTAAGTATAAAGTTACAACAAGCTATAAACAACAACTACTAGAAACTCTCTAAAACGCTCTATACAAAATTTGCAAAGCTGTGCTAAGAATACAATATAGACATTTATTTTTTAGCCTATTGTAATAGTTGCTTTACTAAGTTCGTATTAGCAGATAAGATAGGCAAACAATAGTCACCTCTAGAGAGACACACTCTAGTAAGCCTTAATAAGTAGTATGCTAAACTGTAGTTATATTAACTCTTATAAAGAGTAAAATATACCCTCTACTAGTTATAAAATATTTATGTTAATACTAACGAGCCTCTTATCTCCAAAAGCCTGCTTGTAAACGTCGAGCTACTTTGTCCGCAGACGCAGATGTTACAACACTAGGACTAGGCGACACCTTGATGCAAGGTGAACGAGTAATCAATAGATAGATCTTTAAAGGCTTGCCATAGCGCACGAAGAACTCAATGTCATATAAACTGGCACAAATGTAAATGCTAAAGTCAGCAATAGAGCAGCACTGTTCCTATGCCCTCGTAACACTTCCGTAGCAACCTCATCTCCGTTGGTTCGGAGATGTTAACACGCTTGCGTATAGTTGAGTTATTAGGTAGTAAGCTTAGCACATCATTTTGCCCTACTTATCGGAAGGGTTGTAATTCTGACGAAGGCATGGCCGGTTCCTAAACAAGCTTTATCCGTGTTCGCTGATTGAATCGCTAGCCACAGTTACCAGCCACAAATATATATAAGCCTCAACGGGAATTTGGTTCTTAATTTAGAAGCAGTCCTGTGACCATTTGTTTACTAGGACATGCTATTCCCGGGACATTCCTATTCCCAGGACATTCCTATTCCCAGGACATTCTTATTCCTAGGAAGCCAATTGAAGAGCCCAGCGACCGGAGAGGCCAGCCACTAGCTGTCACCAATAAGCAAACGTCATTCATATATCTAGTGCAGTTGGTACGTAACGTGATGATATGATCAATTTGGAATTTTCGAGTTTCCCTTCATCATGGGGGGTCCATCAACTAGTAACGTTAATCGTGGAACTTTACTCCCAAACCTAATGCACACCAGGGAAATATTGGCCGAGGCTACTGTCGCTCTCACGTCAAGCACCTACTCTGAGATTGAGTACTTCTTAATAAAGCCGAAAGATTGGATGTAGAATCGTGACGTCTAAAACAAGCCCTAATGCGATAGTGGACCACGCGATTGACAGAACTAATTTCGCAACTATAACAACGATACAAATGTTTACTCTACCAGTTCTTACTATATAGAGCTAGGTTAGCATAATTAAAGGATATAAGTAGTGTGAGTCTTTGAAGACACCTTGGAGTTGGTTAATATCGTTGTAAGAAGAGTAAGTCAATCCTGTTCCTAGTATACAACACCATTTACAGGGTAATAACAGCGGACCAGATAACTTCAAAATTCCAAATATACGAATTATATATTAGGACGGCAAACACAACAATGCGAGACGTCGAGCACAGAGTCAAAATAGACATAGACAAAATTGGCGCTGATTTAGAGAAAGTGCAGCAATGCCTCGATATCTGCGCCGAGACTTCCGATCGAATATTCAGGATCCGACATACTATAGGAAATAGTTGCAAGCATTCAGAGAATGAATCTCCCGCTTTACCTACAATCGCTCGCACAACTATACTCAATACATTCTATGAGTACACGAGAATACTCTCGGGGATATCTGTACAACTCCAGAACGACGTAATTACAATCGGCCAAAAAATAGATCGCTGTTTAGCATCCTGTTCATGCCAGAATAATGCAGAAGAAGAACCCTATCGAATGGAAACGCACATATCTATACCGTCTCCATCACCCAGCCAATCAAACCAAGGGAGAATTACACTCCTTCAAGCTGTCTCAACAACCAAGGGTAGCCAAGAAATAACACTATCCACTTCTAGTGGCTCAATATGCGCTCGAAATATCGTCAATAGGCTAGGATCATCGCAGCTTCTAGAGCTACCCGATTTATCTATTCAGGTAGTAACCAGCCAAGAGGCTGGCCAACGGCACGTGAACCAGAGCTTTACTACAACGCCTGCTTTATTTGGTTCGTCTTTAGGTCTAGGCTAAGGGCTAGGGGCTTAAATAGTATGGTTTTGGTTTATGTCTTCTAGGAAAAAATAACAGAAGAGCAGCAGGTTGCGTAACTTAGTAACTAAATGTTGGGCTCGTTTTATAGGCCAGAAGTTTATAGGATTGATAAGTTAGCTTGTGTCGAATACAGAGGTCCCAATTCTTGAATTATTTTGAATCAAGGCCAGCCCGAACAGGGGCTAGTTAAAAAAACAAGGCTGACTTATAGCTAGCCTATTCATTTCTATTGATTTCGTCATCAAAATGAACTAGCTTGGGTGGCCCAAAAATATGCTTAGGCTTCTTTAATCAGCTAGCCTCTCCACTTGTCTGACCTCTCCGGTTGGCTAGCCTCTTCGATTGATTGGTCTGTCCAGTTAGCTGGCCTCTCTAGTTGGCTAGTGTCTTTAACTGACTGGTCTCTTCAATTGATTGACGGTCTTGCGGTTCAAGCTACTTGTGTTGTTATATAAGTAGAGGCTTCGGAACAAGTAAAGACTGGTTAACTTGCCCCCTGGAGTTCTGTTGCCATTTGATCCGCTTCGCAGTCCGCTTCACGGTATAATGCTAAACCTGAATTGGCAAAGCTTTAAACCAAGGATACCCTTTCCTGCTAGCGACTTCTCTTTGAAGTCGACGGCGATGACCGAGTTTGAAGCCAAGGCTATCGAAATCTCTCTCATTCAGCCTTGCAAGCTTCTTCCAAGAGGTGTATTTGTGCTGTACTAGCACAGCTAAGTAAATATGAAGGTGGAGACGCTGAAGACAATCGTGTAGGTCAGTATCCATGAGGTGAAGACCAACTGCTAACTGTATAAAACTCAGACTGAGCTGCGCTATTATGTTGAGTCTCGCTACCTCAGGAATAGCCAATAAATTTATACCTGTAGATTACTTAGGTTGTGACACAATTGGTGTAACTGACCAGACTCGCACATGTGCAACCAGACTTTAGGATGGCCTGTCATGATGTCGATCCCGAACATTAGACATCATCGGCAGATTTAGCACGTATTAGCGCTCAATCATGACATTACAACAATAGGTGTAGCTGTAGCGACGAAGAGACCAATGAAATATGCAGGTAAATAGCTACAAATTGCTCAAGGTCTAAGGGCTAACTTACCCAGTGAATAAGATTATACGAGATTATTGTGACCGACGCTATGATTCGGTTACATTTTAGCATACTAGCATATTCCAGATACATGCCCAATCCTTCTAATCACGCGATCGCAACTTAGTTCCAAAATCAGGTCTTGTGCACTACTCTTCCTCAAAATGAATTAGCATTCCTAGCACGCAGAGTTTGACACTTTCATGCCGGGAACGCTAGTTCAAAAGTGGAGAATTACCTCGGTAAAGTAGATACACGTGACTAAGTCTTGTTCCAGCGAAAATCGGTTGCCAGCAGCAGAACATTGCTAGCAACAAAGCGTTGCTAGCAATGTTAACCCTCTGCTGCTGGCAACCCTCTACTGCAACCCTCTTGTGTGCTTTCATGAAGGGGACGTTTGGGAGCGAAGCGGATTGTCACTGGAACGTCAGAGGCAGCGGCGACTTGTAGCACTGCGGGCATGTCAGGCGCATCGATTGAGGGATTTATAGCCTGGGTGCCGCGTATGAAGATTTGGGCTTCGGGAGAAAGGTGGAGGTCGGCGTTGATGCTGTTGAGAATTCGCAAGCGTTATGTAAGGGCATGCGACGAATACAATGGCAAAGAGCCAGCAGAGGAATGTGACATGCATCTTATGTACCAATTACAAAACACATCCCAAACGCATGTGCACCTGTTCCCATCACAACAATCAACATAATGGCTTTCGAGTGTGCCCCGTGATGGTTGCCAACAACTCGGTCCAGCTCAAAAGCAGCCTTATACCAGGAGTAGCCTCATAGCAAAACCCGTGATTGACAATTCGGCACAAGATTTCACCGAGTCAACGCCTTCCTCATCCGGAAATCTGATCGTTCTCTGAGGCCCTCCTTCAATTTGCGCACCTCCTTCGCCAGACCTACGCTCTTCCCTATCGGCCTGTGCGGCAATGGGTGTACAAGATTGCAGTACGGGAGCCTGACTAGTCGCCATTGAAGTGTTCGCCGGGCTATGCGTAGACGAAATAACAGACCGTCCAATACGTACAACGCGAAGTGGCAAGCTATTGCCACTGCGCGACCACCCCGGTCGTCGACGGATCCTCTGCTCGACATCTGTCGTCGATCCCTCTGTCGGAGACTGAATGTAGAAAGGATCCGCGCCGTCTTCGCGCTATGATGAGACTGCTCTGGAGATTGTGCTGGGAATGAAGAGGCCAAGTTTGCCCATAGGAATGCTGAGGCCGTGGACGACCTAAAAACATGATTAGGAATCGTAGCAGGGTGAACCGGTGAATATGAACTAACAATCGAGCAAATACACAAGAACCAAACCACCACATTCGTCACCTCCATCAAATACTCCGCATCTTCCCTTATTTTGCCATCAACTTCAATCTTCCTTAGAAATTCTCGCGTGACGTAGAGATAGAAGATTGCGCTAACACCGATTGGTCCGAAGAATCCAACGAAAAGAGCTTGTCTCTTCTGCTCAATCTGATGAATATATTTGTGCATAGCGAAGACGATGGGAGAGCGTCGAAGGAGGAGTACGAGGATGCCGAGGAAGATGAGTCGATAGATAGGAATGACTTCGTTGTGCGCGAATGACGGCCATGGGCATACGGCGCCGTACCAAATAAATATGGATACATTGAGGAGCATGTCAATTGTTGGCTGGAAGGAGTCATCCATGGTTTGGAGACGGAACCAGTCGCTGAAATTGTTAGTTTTGTTTTGCAGGTGCTGAAGTGATGCTCACTCCCATGTGAAGACATTGCCAGCGATGAAGCAAGCAAGTACATCATCGCTACCGACCATTCCACACGTGCCGACGATGAAAAGCTGTAGTTCAGTCAATATCACGTCTTGCAAACACTTAATACGAAAGATACTCACAGCCAACGTGATAGCATATACTAAAAAGCTCTCACGGTCGACATACTTCTTATTCTCCGCCCAATGCAGCAGCTCCTTGGCAATCCAACCCAGAGTAGCTCCATAAATCACACTCAGCAATATTGTGTAGCCCCACGTCTCCCCGAACCACAATCTAATTGCAGTCTTGACACTACCATCAGAACCCTCCCCACCATGCCCAGCATGCTGGATAATATACAGGGGGAGGAACAAGAATGGATACCCCAATCCATCATTCGCTCCAGACTCTGCCACAATAATCTTCTGCAATTCCTTTGGAATATTCTTGTCCGCGAATTTGCCTTTGACGATGGAGTTGGACAGGACAGGATCGGTAGGCGTGACGCATGCGCCCACGGCTAGGGCTTGCAGAAAATTGATGTGAGGCACAAAAGCGAATACTAACAGACTAGTCGCAATCCACATGATCGTCATGCCGGGGCCAAGAAGAAGGGCGAGACTCTTCCATTCTGTCTTGAGATACTTGCTAGGGAGCTGAATACCCGCGAGAACAAGCTGGACCCCTAGGACAAGACGACAGAAATAGAGCGTGATGGCTTCCAAGGTTTCTTCATTATGCAAGGCATATTCCTTGGGGCGTATCAGGTTGCTTGCGTGAGGGGAAAAGATGAGGCCTGCGACCATAGAAATCACTGCGTATGCATCAGTATTTATCGGGTTGAAATTTGGCGGCGATAATTTTACAGGCTTCAGAGAGGTAGAATTTCTCTTTGCAAAGGTACGATATCAGCCCAAAGAGGGTGATGAAGCCGCCCAAAGTCGCGCATACTATATTAAAGTTTGTGACCGCAAGAGTAGGCATGTGAAAATATTTGCTTCGCGAACTCGACAGTTTAATGTCGATCTTAAGTGTTCACGTAACGCGCTCGAAAAGATACTGTAGATGAGTGCTGGTGGATCCTACCATTAGATTGGTCACAGAAATTGCCGTTCGGTATGGTAGCAGTCGATGCAAGAACGAAAGATGAGATTGAGACGTAAGGCAACTGAGCAACTTAAGAACTTTCCAGGGTTAAAGAGTGTTATTTGTGGGGTCGCTAGCTCCGGCCGTATTACTGCTAGTGAGGCTCCAATAGGTAAGGCACAGTAGTGCGTCTTGGCTGACGGCTTGATCCCTCGTGTCAAGCAATTGCTTGGTGTCTAGTATCACGACAACTAAGACGGGAATCTAAGTAATGCGATGACGTTGCTTGCAACAGCGTGACGCAATCCGCATGCAGATAACCTAGTAAGTGTTCGGCGAGGAGAATATGAGGGTGAATAATTCAATTGATCATTAATCATGTTACAACCTTCACCTCTGCAACTATATTTGATTCTCTCTCTATGCCACACTCACGGCTTGATGCACTCCCCTACCTTGTGAATGACCTAGGAAAGCCAACAACATTAGCCGCAACTTTCGAGCCTCGTCTTCGCCATCCCATCTTCTCTTCCTTACTGTCCTTCCTCTCCTTTGCAGCAAGTCGATCAGACGGTAAGTTGATCGCCCGATCAAGCGCATATGGCATACCGCGGTGCCTGCCTCGTATCATCATAGCGCAAATGACTACCTTTCCAAAAGTTGTAAAATGCCCACAAAGTGAAGTCAGATTGTCTGGATGACCGAGGGAAAGTCCGACGTTTCCGTAGGCGGAAACGACTTCGAAGAAGATCGCAAAGACTGAGAAAGCCTGCTCCGAAACCTCATTAGTAAAAATCTAGTAACTCATGATCTCAAGCGCGTCGAGCCGAATAATATACTCACATAGTTTTCCCTATCCATAATCTTCTTACTCTCAGCCGCACAAATACAAAATACACCCAAGAATATGTACCATAGGTCGAAACTCAACTGGTTCCGCATGTGTGCGATGAGATATTGGGAACTGCCACGCTGCTCGTCAAGGCTGTCCTCTCCTGCATAGATTCCAACCGGCGCCTCTTCCTGGTCACCACTCATGCGGATGCTGATGGCGATGGGGTAGATAGAGATATACATCATGACAAGCAAGCTAAACTGAACAGCAGGATTGACGTTCGCGAGGTTGAACGATGAGGTGCCCGTATGCCGTGATGAAGCGGACTGGAAAATAGCAGCGAGAATACGATGTCCAACGGGCAAAACAGTAACTTCAGGATTATCCAGATCTAGAGTAATGATGAGGAGAACGTCAATGAAGTTGAGTAAAATCAGCACCATAGCCAGAACCCAGGTTGAGGTGGCGGGAAACAATAGTGTGTAGCACCGGCGTGGATGGTCGAGCAGGAAGCGCAGGGAGTCCTTGACTGACCATGAGCGCGGTGAGATTTTCCACATTGTCCAAATGAAGAGCCGGAGAAAACAAGGGTAGAATGTGTTGCCTGCAAATGCGATGAAGGACATAGACAACATTGGCCAGGCGGCGTCGCGAAAGGTTATCATGCTGTCTGGTGTGAGGGTAAAGCCGAGGTTGTCGATCATGGTTTGACTGGAGTAGAATGCCCTGTGAGGTGTCAGTACTGGCGTCCCAAGGCGAAACTCAGATGGACTTACCACCACGTTTTATTCTGACCAAGGGAGGCGAGATAATCCGTGTATTTTGTGGGCGCGGTGTGGATCCAAGGCAAAAGACAGAGGACGCCAAAAATATGAAGCCCAAAGAAGTAACCTTTGCATATTAGCGACGGCACATATCTAACAAGATGAACTTCAATTACCGAGTGTGATGGGCAGCAAAGCTTTCAGAGCACGATACTCAGCGCCACCGAGTTCATCACGACTCATCTCCGCCAGCTCGGGTGGCTCTGAAGATCTCGACATGGTACGTGTGAGGTGATGGGGTGTACTGCCCAGCACAAACATTGACGACACGGCGCGGTCGACAGAGACAGCTGTGCTCATGGATAAAGTTTTGGACCTCCTGAGACGTAGGTCGGTGCTATTATCGTGCATTTTATATATTGAGTCTTGGTCATTTCCTGTCAAGACTCAGCATTTTGAACCTCTTCATAAATACAGATCGCTTACTGGTTTGGTCTCGACGATCGCTTGGCTGGTACATGCTGTTCGCTGCAGCTCCATCATCTCGCGAAGTTGCTGCGAAAGTAATGCGCGGCTGGTCAGTCGACACAGGTGTCGGTTCGGTTTCGGCTTGTGACTTGTCTATCGACGGCAGTGTTGTCCTTGAGATTTGTAAGATAACGTCCAAGAATATATGTTGATAGAGGCGGTTACCGAGGCTCGTTCGTCTTTTCGCTCAGTCCCTGCTCGAGGTCTCTCATCTCGGTCGAATTTACCGCATTTCTTGTGTGAACAATGCTAGCGGGATCTATCTTCTTCGGTTTCGAATTCTCTGTCGCTAGTTAGCCTGTCTGGTCTGGCGCAGGATTGCAAACCTACTCAAGCCCCGAAATCGCTGCCGGAACCAATATAACCTCACAAGAATTACGACTGGATTGATGAATCCCAAGTTCGTTACGATAGGTACGATATAGATGAAGACTTGCTGGTATAGCTTGAGATCTTTGACATCCACCCTGAGAATATCTCAATTAGCACAATTCCACAATGATTGTCTTTGGCATTACGTGTTGAGTCCGGATTCGGTCGATGCACTGACGCCGAAGAAGTATGCATCTATAGCTGCGAGGTTGCCTCGAGGGTAGAGCACAATCATAGCCCATATTCCGAAAGAACAGATATACCAATCTATTCAGCGCTTTAGAAGACAATTTCAAGGTCTAAGTTGAGTATATATTCACAATGAAGGGTAATAAAGTTAAGAGGTGGTTTCCACATCTTTGCAAATGTTCCAGCAAAGCGGTCGCGACTTTTGTAGAAATCAAGAGCTGGTGGTACTTCGAACAGGATGACTGGACTTCGCGTGGGAGATTCAAGAATTTTAATGTAATTTACAATATGCGAAAGCACGCTTAAATCTCGGAAAAAGCTTTGGGGCTGTGCAATTAGCTTAATAGAGCCTGTTAGTGAAAAGTAGAGCTTTTTAGTAAGGACATGCGATCTCAAATCAAGAACGCGAAATGATAAGATGATCTACCCAACGATATGTGAGCTCGCATATGTGCTAAACACTGGTCTGTACTGGTTGTACGCTTGCATATAACCCTGTTCTTAACCTTTTCTTGGAGCAGTATGGAAACAGCAACGGCACAGCATGTCTCATTTGGTGCGATGCCAAGGCGTCGAAAAATCGCGCATGTGGTCCGTCCCGCCGATCGTACGCACCAGTCACAGGTTCACATCCGCATGGGTCCAAACACACGAAATACGACGCGCTGAAGTAACGTCTCTTTCACACCATAACAAAACAACATGAGGTCCTTTGGCTATCTTGGCATGGTAGTGGTGCCAAGGGGATTTCGTCAGAACGAACTCAGTGTCTTTTCGTCATCTTGATTGGCTGATGTCATAATGTACCTCGCATCAATAGCTGCAGACGTGGCTTCGGATTCACGCAGTGCGCGAGACGAGCACGCCTCAGGAACGCGTTCAGGCTCGTCGTAGGCTGAGTAGTTGGTAGGGAGGGGGACTGGGAGAGGCGTGAACTTGGCACTGCCCCGCTCCGCTCCCACGTCAGAGGGTTTGCCCCACTATTGCCCTGTTTCCAAGCACCACTTCTCCCCAGACCAGGACCACACTTTGATCAGATTTGACGTTCATCATCAGCGACTTCGGACACACATATTGCTTTCTTTTGACGCAACGTCAAGCTTCCAACGTTACGGCACCTTCTGCTTCACCAATCCCGCCAAATCAATTTCACTGCCAATTGCGGCTGAACTGGGAGGAGAAGCCAGTTCCAACCCCCATTACTGAGCTCTATGTATTCCGCACTTTACGATTACTTCATATTTGTCCACGGCCTAGACCGTAGGACGAAAGCTCGCAGACGCGAATACTAGTATGGCAGCTTTGCGTGAATGCACAATGATTTTCGCTGAGTCGTCTTTGCAGGCTACATAGCACAAGAGCTGCGACTCTATATTTGTTTGCATAGTTGGCTTCTCTAGTTGACTCTAACTGTTTATTGTGGTCTCACATTTTCACAGCAGCAGCAGCATCACCCCACCATGGGTACTGAACCAGCGCCAACTGCCCATGTTGACTCGAGCCATTCACCGTCGGCAACGAATCCCTCCTCAGAAGCGACCAGGAAGAACAGCATCGGCGCCCAAGCGGCTAACAATGCTAAGTCGAGTCGTCCTCCACTGCCACGGCAATGGTCAACTATCAGGGCAGCCGACGTGCGCGCAAGATTTCGGGAAGATGTACATGGCCATCATGAGCATACCATTCATAGTTCCAGGACCCGTGGAAAATCCTTCAAGATGATCCGCCATCTCAAAGAGCAGCAGATGCGGCACATGGCATCGAACTGGCTCAAAAGGCTGCGAAAGGAGACGGCAGATCCTGCTGTTGCTCAGAACATGTCCGATCCGGCTCAAGTCCTCGCCCAGAAATACGGTAAATGCGGTGATATGCTTGGATGGGGTGCCTTTGGTACGGTCCGTGTTTCCCACAAGATTGATAAGAAGAATCCGAGCAGCAAGCAAGTCTTTGCCGTAAAAGAGCACAAGCAGCTCGAAGGAGAATCAGAGAAAAAGTACCACAAGCGCGTACTTGCAGAGTTCCGCATCTCGTCGTCGCTGCATCACCAAAACATTCTTGCTACTTTGGATTTTCTGCAGGACGACAAGGGCGTGGAATGCCAGATTATGGAGTACTTTCCCGGGGAGGACTTGCACTCACTTGTCCTGCATGCCGGTGCACTCGAAGAAACAGAAGCTGATTGTTTCTTTAAGCAGTTGATACAAGGAGTAGTGTATATGCACGAGATGGGCGTAGCGCATCGCGACCTCAAGCCCGAGAACGTCCTCCTTACTACGAGCGGGGTAGTCAAGATCATCGACTTTGGGGATGCCGAATGTTTCCGTGCAGCCTGGGAGACAGAAGCACGCATGAGTGCTGGAATCTGCGGCTCTCTGCCGTATAATGCTCCAGAGGAGTTTACACTCAAGGAATTCGACCCCCGCCCTCTAGACGTGTGGGCTTGCGGTATAATCTACTTGGCCATGCGAACCGGGGAGCATCCGTGGCGCGCTGCACGGCCGGAAGAAGACGCAGAATATCAGCAATACGTCGAAAGGCGCAAGACAGAAGCTGGCTACGAGCCGATTGAATGTCTGAGACGTGTAAGTTCCCGAGAAGTTTCAGCATATTGCTCACTGACTTAAATTCAGCGCCAATGCCGAAATGTCGTTTACTCTATCCTCGAACCTGCTCCCACACGCCGTTTGACAGCCTACCAAGTTCGATCGTCTGAATGGGTTCAGCAGATTTCGCTTTGCTGTGCAGACACGACAGACGACTAAATGTCGATGCAGCTGACTTGTTACCGTCGCTATTCCTCTTTTGCGCGGTTTTTTTCGAATCGTGTAAACCAAATTGAAACAGTCCCTAAAATTTCCGTTAGTCTTTATCAAGGCAATACTTAAGTAACAATAATGTTGCCCACACACATTCATTCGTTAATTAAGCTCAGGCCATTGTTCCCAAACACTCTGCCAAGCTTGAACAAAGAATCCAAAATACAAATCATCAGAGAAAACCTAGCTTATAATTGTCCATGATAGAGACTCGATTCAAGGTGAATCTATAGTCCAAAACAAACACAGCAAATTTTCTGCGAAATGTGGAATAAACTGCGTGAATGCTTTGCTCAACGTCGAATAGAATGCATCCAAATCTAGGAACAAAAGAAATGTGTCCACTGTGGTACTCAATAAGGAGTTGAAAGCTTCCTAGATAGCTGATTTGTCAGATTTCCTGAACCCAGCGACCCGCACATGGTACTCTAGTCGAAGTATTCACTATCAACGAGGTTACATGTTCTATGAATTACCTGGAACAGGAAAGACCAGCTCCGCCCTTTCCATCGCAGGACTCTTCGATCTAGATGCCTACGTTCTCAATATTCCCATGCTCAACGACTACTCCGCAGTTGTCATTTGGAATTACCTCGGTACCATGTGAAACTAGCAAACCTCTAGTCGCACCCTCTGCTTATATCCCTATTTGTACTAGTGCCGCCAGGACGACAAATATTTTGCTTGGTGTTAGTTACACTAGTACAGCGGCGCATTCCGAACTGTAGCATGTGCCACAGCAGAAATGGAAGCAGGCATCGACAGTCTAGAAAAGCGACTGAAGAAGAAGCGCCTACAGTTCTGGATCAATCTGCACACGCTGCCAAAATCGCACCCATTCTGGGCCTGCCAGAAGGTTGCATGCCGCCGGAATGCTGAGCATTGTACGAGATACCCATCAGATCTCCGCCGAATGTGGAGAGAATTCAAGCACGTAGAGGTATCGAGACTTGAAACCATACAACCATTCAGTAGACCACCGTGGGCTCCGACACCCGTAGTGATCATTGACGACGAAGAAGAGGCTGTCAAGAGACATCTCGATGAGAACCCCACACAGTACAAGCTATTTACAGACGGCTCAGTACGGAATGGACTAGCAGGAGTGGGACTGTACAGCGCAGACGGGGCGTTCACCAGATCAAGCACTATTGGCCCAGCAACTGACCTGGATATACATTTCGCAGAATTAGCAGCGATCAAGACAATGCTTGACGCAATAGAAACAGCATCACAAGGGGTCACGTCTACAATCGCGGTCACTATATACACGGACAGCCAGGCGGCCCTTAGAAGGCTGATCAAACCGAGAGCCAAAAGCAGTCAGCATATAGTAAGCAGCATACTGGAGAAACTAGAACGGATCCATCGGTGTGGAAAACTACAGGTAACGCTCAGATGGCTGCCCGGCCACAGTGGAATCGAAGGCAATGAGGTCGCTCACAATGGAGCTCGACAAGCTACAGGAAAAGGAAGGCAGAGCACAGGTGAACCCTACCCCCACCTCAGATCAATAGCGATCCAGATAGCGAAGAGAGGAATTGAGGCAGAAACACCTCAAACAGAACCGACGACGAGCAAATTCACGAGAACCCTGGACAGAGCGCTGCCAGGCAGGCATGTCCGAAAGCTGTACGACAACCTGAGCCAACAGGACGCTAGCATCCTAGCACAGCTGCGCTCTGGGATGTGCAGACTCAACGCATACCTTGCCAGGATAGGAGCCGTAGAATCAGCAGATTGCGATGAATGTAATGTACCGGAATCCGTTCAACATTTTATTCTTCAGTGTAGGAGATGGAAAGGCCAGCGACAAGAACTAGTGGAAGCAGTTGGAGAAAGAGTCAATGATCTATCGCACCTGCTAGGGGGTTGCTCATCGGTCCTGGACATAAAGGGGAAGTACATCGATGGAGCTACGAAGAACTGGAAACCAGACATGATAGTGGTAGCAGCCACCATAAAATTCGTAAAAGACACCAGGCGGTTCGAGCCTCCAGAGGATTCCTCGAACTAGGCAAAGAAATAGGAGTGGTGAAACAATAGGCAGGGGAGGGATCCTAGGGCTGTAGAATTAAATAGTGGACAAGAGGTGTGGGTAACAACTAGGTAGTACTGGGCCTCTCATGAGCCCTCACGGCTTACATAGGCGAAGAAACAATCAATCAATCAATCAATCAATCAATCAATCAAACACTAGTACAGTTTCGGGCGTCGGACGCTGCTTGTTCACGATTTCCCTGTTACTCCTAGTCCTGCAAAGCGTTTGTTCTCGCTAATTTGGCTCACGTAAGTTGGACGCGTTGTGAAGAAACCGAAGATCCAGACGAAAAAGTGTCTTGCCACATCGTGTGTCTCGCTGCATAGTGGCCGACCTCAGCACGGTTTCCTTAAAAATTGGAGTCTGCCTAGCGGACCTAACTAGTTGAGCCTACAGTATAACGGACCCAAAAACGGGAACCACGGCCAAGGCCTAAAAATGGGAACCATGATCAAAACCTGAAAACGGGAACCATGATCAAAACCTGAAAACGGGAACTATAATCGAACCTGAAAACGGAAAACATAAGTCTGTAATTCACGCATACCCCTCTTACTACGCTGCAGCAGTAACTCTACACACTTTTTTCGTATATATCAAATATAGATGTAAATAGAGAATAAAAGAAAGCGAAAAATTACACGCTCGAATAAGAAATAACTAAAGCTAAACTCTTTATACTAGAGTACGTAAGTAAAGAGGTAATAGCTCTTAAAAGACTTTTTAAGAAACTTACGTTATATATAGATACTATTTAGATAATCTTCTATAATAATAAATAAATAATCTATCTTATAGTAGGTAAAAATAAGAGGATAATTACTTACCTATACTATATAGACATTTAAAATATATAGCTTAGGTAGGACTACTTAAAAGAAAGTTTATAAGTATCCTATATACCTATAAACTAGATACTAGCTAATAGGCTAATAAAGTACCTACCTAAGTAGTAGTTTAATAGATTTAAAGCTTATTTAAATCTAAAGGATATATAAAAAGAACTATAAAAGGTAGAATAATATATAAATAACTTAGAAGAGTAAAAAAGAAGGTACTAGTATTACTATTATATATAAAGAGTATTTAAAATACCTTTGCTATAATATAAGTATAGTATTGTCAGATTGTACGGCCAAATTCACGGCATCAGCTAGCAGCTCAACCAACTGACTGCAATCATCCTACGTACGAGCTCACGCACGAGCTCAATTACGAGCTAACCTATAGGCTGACTCGTAGGCTCGCGCTAATGAGTTGACGTTAATGAAGTAACGTTAGTAGCGATCGAGATAGTAATCGCGATCGCGATAGCAATCGATATCGCGCGTGCGCCAAGAGCTCGGCGAGCAACCTCAACCTTTGTGAGAATCAACGCTAGCACTACGCCGGCAGCTAGGCCAGCAAACCAGTAGAATATCGATGCATCTAGACTCAGCTAAGGTAGGCGCCAACCTACGCACTAGCTCATCCCTTACAGAGGCACAAAGGACTTAAAGGCCCAACCCTTACATAAGCTCAACGCCAGCTAAGGCATCGCCCTAACTAAGGCTCGCCCTAACCAAGGCCTTGCTATCGCCAAGGTATTAGCAGCTAATAGAGCTAAGGATATATAGATAAGTGCGATAGTAGATAGAATTAACAAGTAAGAGCAGAATAGAGCAATCAATCAATTAGTTCTACTTACTTAATATTAACTACACTAATCTATCTTTTTAATCTTAGTTTTCTCCTATTATTGTGCTTATAGTAGCTACCTTTTAAACCCCTTTTATCTAACAATTAAGAGTCTTACTACCTCTACAAACCTATTACCCTAACTAATTTAACTAATTAATAAACTATAACGAGCTTATTGTAGCGCAATCTAATAGTAATGCTAAGGAGCGACGTAGATTACACTATATAGATAACTTAGCTACAATCCTAATATGTAGTATATAACGTTTAGGATAAGATTAACCTAGCCTCCTTAACGCTACTAATTAAGAAACCTAAAGCAATTAGAGCTCTAGTAATAGCTAACTACACGCTAGCATTAAACGTTAAAACACCTACGCGATAGTCTAAGCTAGCTCTAGCTAGAGTAAAAGCGCTTAAGGAGGACCTTAAGTACTATAAGGTACTAGCTAAGCAATACTATAGCAATTAGCATAAGTACAAAAAGGAGTAATTAAGCCTCTAGTATATTGTTACGTTTATCTAATCCTTAGTATTACCGTACTTACTACGCACCTACTACTTACTAGACTAGACACTACGCTAGTAGCTATTAAACCTAAAGTAAACTATTAGCGTAGACGACTAAATTAAATAAGAATAAGCTTATACTAGATATCTTAGCTTACTTAAACCTATAAGGAGTATAGTAAACTAGGATACGTAGTTAGCTAAGTATAATTACGCTACTACTAAGGCTAAAATATACTAAGTAGTAGAGCTATTACAAATTAACGTAATAACTTAAGACTTTTTAGTAGCTATTAAAACTATAGTACTAATTTAGTTAATAACCTTTTAAGATAATAGAAGGCTTTAACCTAAGATAACTTAGAGGGAGATAATAAAACGCTACTATAAGCATATAATAATCTACTATCCCCTAAAAATAGGGAGGTATAAGGCTACTTTTGCGGCTAGGACCTTATCTTACACTACTAGTAGTAATACTACCTAGGGTAAGGCTAGGGACGCCTTCCTTGTAGACAGCGCGCTACTTAAAACCTAGGGTAGACCCTATAATTAACGTATACTAGACTATCTAGCTAGTCTTAAAACTTAAATTAAGTTAAACTAAACCTAGGGTAGACCCTATAATTAACGTACACATAGTTAAGATATAGATAGCTAATACCCTATATATAGATAACGTTACTAACTTAATAATTACTATTATATCTATCTAGATAGAGTACTAGAATAGTAGAGTCTAAGAGAGACTCTAAAAGAGCTTATTAAATATAAACGTAAGTATAATATAACGTTATAAGGGCTAATAAGAGGGTAGACTAAAGCTTATACCTAGTAACTAAGTCCTTAACTAAGGATTACTAAACTTAAAGATAATAAGGATTAACTAGATAGTTAGTAAATTACGTACGTAAAAGCTACCTTTATAGTTAGCTTAAGTAGTTATTATCTACTACGTAATTTATATATACTTAACTCTAGTACAATATACTATATTATAAACAACTTAAGTTGTATATATAACTTTTACTAGCTAGTTCTAGGAGATTTTATATAGGCTAGTAATACAAAGATATAGGTTAAAGGATATAGCTTACTTATCCTATTCCTAAAGCCTAAAAGGCTAGCTTTATATAACGTAGCTATCTACCTAGATATACTCTATAGCTTAGTATTATTTTAAGTACTTTAGTAGAAAGGAGTCTAGTAAGATAACTAATTAAGGCTAATAACCCTAAATAAACTAGATAGATTACTAATTAGTAAGCTATCTAAGTATTATAGTTAATAGATACTTAAGTACTATCTAGCTTATAAAGCTATAATTTAAGAAGCCTCCTTATATACTTAATTATTTTATACTTAATAAGCTAGTAAAAGTCTATAAAGAGTAATAGTAGAACTCTAGTATAAGAGACTTAGCTATCTAGGACTAGTAGTAATTAAGTACCTTATCTAGTAAACTTAAGGGGTATAAGTTAAAGGAGTAACTATAGTTAAGTACAACGCCTATAGTAAAGCTAAAATTAGATAATAAATTAGCTATATACTATAAGTTAATTATAATAGCCTAAGAGAGTAAATTACTATTAACTTCTACTCCTATAAGGTCTAAAGCTTTAATAAGGAGAAGAGTTAGATACTAGCTACTAACTAGTATTTAGGACTTTAATAGGACTTCTACTTTACTAATAATAGACTAGCTAAATCTATTATTAAGATACTATCTACGCTTATTTAATTCTTAAAGAATTAATTTAGTATTATAGTTAAAGTTATAGAGGCTAATAATAAGATT
>JALNQA010000182.1:0-20690 GCA_028456235.1 Ophiosphaerella narmari | reverse complement strand
GTATTTATAGCTAGCCTATAAGCTAGAAACGTTAGAGAATATAGAGGAGAAGTAATTAATAAGGCTAAGATAAAGAGATTACTATTAAAAGGCGTAAAGCTCTATCTAAGCTAGCTTCTACCTCTCCTAACGTGCTAGAGTAATCTTAATAAGTATCTAATAGGCGAGCTATTTAAAGAAGCTAAGTAAGATTATCTAGATAGCTATAAAAAGATAGGGTTATAGACTAAAGTACTAGCTAAACCTATTAAATAGTTTAGTTAGTAGATACTAGATTGTATATAGGTATATACGTACAAACTTAACTAGTAGTATTAATTCCTTAAATATAAAGCTTAATTAGTCGTACGTAGAGATTAGTAATAGAATATTATAGTACAAGATACCTACGTAGCTACTCTAGCTAGCTATTTATTCTAGATATTTATAGTAATATTAGCTAAATATAACTTTAAGGTAAAGTAATTTAATATTTTAAACGCCTTTACCTACGCTATAATTAATAGAGAGATATATATAAGAATACTAAAGGGTTATTAGAAAGCTAGTATAATCCTACTAGTTTAAAAGGCCCTATATAGACTCTAGATTTTACCTCTCTTATAGTAGAAGGACTTTACGTCTTTACTTAATACTATTAGCTTTACAACAATCTTATACAAGCTATACTATATAATTAAAGATAGAGTAATCTTCTTCTTCTACGTAGATAATATTAATATAGGATTCTACCTATAGAAGTAAGAAGAATTTAAGAAAGTAACTAAGCTACTTAAAAAGAAATATACTATTACTAGTAGAGAAGATATATATTAGTTCCTTAGAGTAGAGGTTATACAAGATAGAAAACAATAGCTTATCTAGCTATTATAGGTAGCATATACTAATAAAATTAGCTAGCTTATAGATAGGCAAGATATACGCTATAATACTCCTATAGCTACTACTAAGCTTGTACTATATAAGGGCTCTACAACTCTATCTAAAATTAATAAGTATTAGTAAAAAATTAGCTCTCTACTATTTATAGTAGTTACTACGCGTCTAGATATAGCCTTTGCAACCTTATAACTAGCTTAATTTCTTACTAACCTAAGTATAGCTTATTAAGACGCTATAGATCGAGTGCTCCTATACCTATTAGCTATAAGGTAGAAAGTACTATAGCTAGGAGGAGGAGACTTACTATAAGTAGCTAGTAATACCTTATTTACTAACAATATACTAGATAGGAAAAGCTCTTAAGGTTATATAATTAAGCTCTTTAATAGGCTTATTGCGTAGAGGGCAAGTAAATAAGATATAGTTACAACTTTAACTACTAAGGCTAAGCTCCTTGCGCTATTATAAGTAGCTAAGGAAGTACTATTTATAACAAGATTACTTAATAAGCTATAGGTTAAACTACCTAGCTATTAAATTATAATCTAGTACGACAATACGTAGACAATCTAGCTTGTAACTAAAGAGCTAGCTAAACTCTAGACTAAACTATAGTACGTAGATATCTATAACTACTAGCTATAGCAAGAAGTATTAGCTAGTAGAATCTAGGTCTAATATACTCTATTAAATAAGATAATTACTAATAGTTTTACAAAGGTTATACTAGCTAATAAATAGGACTACTTCCTAGCTTAACTTAGACTTGTATAAATACTAGAGTATTGTATAAAGTATAAGTTACCTCTTAATAAAATTTAAGACTAGCTTAACTATATATATCTTAGTCTAGCTTAATATTAGGTTTTAAGCTAAAGGGGTGTATTAGATTATATAGCTAATTTAGCTAACTATAATTATCCTACGTACGAGCTTACGTACGAGCTTAATTACGAGCTAACCTATAGGCTAACTCGAAGGCTTACGTTAATAAGTTAACGTTAATAAAGTAACGTTAGTAGTAATTAAGATAGTAATCGCGATTGCAATAGTAATTAATATCGCGCGTATACTAAGAGCTTAGCAAGCAACCTTAACCTTTATAAGAATTAACGCTAGTACTATACTAGTAGCTAGGCTAGCAAACTAGTAGAATATCGATATATCTAGACTTAGCTAAGGTAGGCGCTAACCTACGTACTAGCTTATCCCTTGTAGAGGTACAAAGGACTTAAAGGCCTAACCCTTATATAAGCTTAACGCTAGCTAAGGTATTACCTTAACTAAGGCTCGCCCTAACTAAGGCCTTACTATTGCTAAGGTATTAGTAGCTAATAGAGCTAAGGATATATAGAGGAGTGCGATAGTAGATAGAATTAATAATTAAGACTAGAATAGAGGAATTAATTAATTAGTTCTACTTACTTAATATTAACTATACTAATCTATCTTTTTAATCTTAGTTTTCTCCTATTATCGTACTTATAGTAGCTACCTTTTAAACCCCTTTTATCTAATAAGTACCTAAACTAAACTTAAAAGATTTTTAGCTAATATATAAATCTATATAATAATTAATTCTAATTAAATCTAGAGTAAAAATTAGAAGGTATCCTTTATTATAGTATATCTTATAGGAAAGGCTATAGACTAGTTTAAAATATATCTAGAAGAGAGCCTAGGACTAGAGGACTAATAAAGCGTTAAGATATAATAAATTTTTAGTAGTTATAATTATTTTAAGTAATAAATAAGCCTTACGTTTAGAGATATAGATATAAAGGGAGTTATAAAGGTAAAACTCTAAAGGCTAAGGTAGACTAGGTCTACTACCTAATATACTTTAGAGTTTAAGTAACTTATAGTAAAGTTAAACTAGGGTAATAAAGCCTTAAGAAATAGGTATTATAAAGGTCTTAAACCTATACTCTAATAGGCCCTTATTCTAATAGATATACTAGAAATACTCTATATATTAATCTAACTTACTATTAGGATAAATAATTAAATATATATATTTAATAGGAATAAAATACCTAGTATAATAAATAATTAAAACTAGCTATACTAGTAGAACTAACTAAAAAAGGACTACTATAGCCTAGAACTAATATAACTAGGTATAACCTATAAGTACGTAAACTAAAATAGATAAGTAAACCCTAATAAGTAGAGACTTAGGGATATAAAGGTATACTTTAACTACAAGAAACTAAGATACTTTACTAGAAACTACCTATCTAAAGCCCTATATAATAGAAAATTAGGAAAAGAATAAGTAGTAGTAATAAAGAAAGTTAAAGAAATAGTAGAACTAGTAAAGTTAGCTAGAATAAATAAATATATAAAGAAATACTAGACTAAGTACTATAATAACTACTATAAAGAGTATAGTAATATAAAGGTAAGTATAGGATATTAGCTAGAAAAGGTATAATTAGCTATAACTTAAGAGGAGCCTACTAAAGGATTAGCCTTAGAGGACTTACCTATAGATATAGTATCTAGTAAAGTTATACCTAAATAGTAATATATTTTTCCTAAAGTACTAACTATAACTATTATTAATAATTGTAGTAATCTAGAGAACCTAGTAATAATAGTAGTAGGAAATAAAGAAGTTGTAGAACTATAGGGATTATCTAAAGATAGAATAACTACCCTAATACTAGTATAGTACTAGAAGATTAACCTAAAGTAAGTATTAAAGAATAGCTAGCTAAGAAACCCTAAGTACGCTAAATACTAATAGTTAGATTAGACCTACTACCTTATAGAGGAATGCAAATATTATAAGCTATATAAGTAGTTAACTAAGGACTAGTAACTAACGCCCTAGTAGAATAGACTAGGATATATTTATATAGAACTACTACTAATACTACTAATAGAATACTATATTAGTAGACTAGTAGCCTACTATATAAGTAATAAGTATCTAGAATATATAGAACTTAAAGAATAAGTAAGAAAGGTAAGGGTAAAAGAATAAAGGAATAAATAACTATAAGTAACTAGATAAACTAACTATAACTCTAGAATCTTTATATATAGATTCTTAGGGGACTAACTAGTTATAGCTATAATAGATAGTAAAGTAATAAGAAACTTTACTTTATAATAGTATGTAAATATTAGATATATTCTAACTAAATAAAAATAGTATAGATATAATATTATAATAATTAAAGGTAAGGCCTTTAAAAACCTAGTTATAGAAGAAATAAGGTTAGCCTACTTTAAGTTAGAAGGTTAGATAGAACCTATTATATATAATATAATATAAATAGATAGAAACTAAGACGTTATCTTAGGAACTTTATAGCTAAAATAAGCTAACCTATAAATAAATTAGAAAATAAGAATAGTTACTTTCTATAAGCTAAGAAAGATAGATAGGTATATAGTATACCTATACGTAGTAGAAGAAGGCCTACTTAAGAGAATTATACTCTTTAAGTACAATAACCTAAGAGAAGTCTTCTTAATACTAGAGGATACTTTACTAGAATATTAACTATAGGACGCTATAATCCTACTAAAGCTAGGAATAATACCTAAGTATAGACCTATCTATAAGCTAACCCTAAAGGAAGACAAGATATTACAAGAATATATTAAAGATAGCTTAAAGAAAGGCTAGATACAACTATTAAACTTACTAGCTATATACCTACTTATATTTATACCTAAGAAGGATATAACTAAATACTAACTATACGTTAACTACTACTAACTTAATAATATTATAATAAAGAATTAATACCTATTACTATTAATCTTAGACTTATAAGACTAACTAGCTAACGCCTAGTAGTTTATAAAGCTTAATATAAGAAACGCCTAATATTAGATTAAGATAGCTAAAGGAAAAAAATAGAAAATAGCTATTATATTACCTAGAAGACTATATAAATATCTAGTTATACCCTTTAAACTAACTAATATACTAGTAACCTTCTAAGCCTATATTAACAACGTATTAAGACTCTACCTAAATAAATTTATAATAATATACTTTAATAATATCTTAGTATACTCTAAAATATTAAAAGAATATAAGTAGTAGGTATAAGTAGTTCTTATAAAACTAATCTAAGTAAAACTATAACTTTATAAAAAGAAGTATAAATTCTATATATAAAAGACTATATATCTTAGATATATAATTATACTAAGATATCTAGGAGTAAAGCCTATAAAAATATAAGAGATACTATTATAGAAAAGCTCTAAATTACTAAGAGAGCTATAATCCTTTATAGGATTCTATAACTTTTATTAAAAGTTTATTCTAGTATAGATAGATATTACTATACTACTTTATAAACTTATAAAAAAGGATATTCCTTTTAGATAGATATAGAAAGAGGAGGAATTCTTCTAAAAAATAAAGGAAGAATTTATAAAAGAGCTAGTACTATAGATATATATACTAAAAAAGTAACCTAGAGTAGAAATAGATACCTTAAATAGCGCGATAGTAGGAGTACTACTATAAGAAGATAGTAATAGCTACCTTTACCCTATATATTACTACGTAAAAATAATAATACTAGTAGAAAGAAACTATAATATCTATAACAAGGAACTACTTATAATTATAGTGTATTTTAAAGAATAGAGAGTATACCTCTAAGGAGTAGAATACCTAATAGTAGTCTATAGTAATTACAAAAACCTTACTAGTTTTATACTTAATAAAGAACTAACCCTATAATAGTACTAATAGTTATAGATACTTATAGAATATAACTTTAGGATTGTATACTATAGAGGAAAGGAAAACCTAAAGGCTAATATACTTAGCTAAAAGCCTAAACTAAATATAGGCTATACTCTAATAGAAGGAGCTATACTATATAAGGTAGATAATAGATTACTATAATTTAACTACCCTAAGATAGTAGTAACTTAAGAACTAGTAAGAACCTAGTATAAATAGACTAAATAGATCTAAAATAAAATAAATAAAGTAAAGGATAAATTAGAAATACTCCTAGATAAGTAAACTAGTAATAGGTTAATATAAGTATATAACTAAATATATATCCTAAAAGGTATATAAAAGGAATTTATCTAATAATTCTATAAACTACTAGTATATAGTTACTAGAAAATTAAGAAGATACTAAAATAACTACTCTAGGAATACTATATTCTAAGGGTAAGAGCGTTAGTAATAATAGTACTTACTAAGTACCTAGAATACTATAAGAACAAGGTAGACTAATATATACCTTATAGTATATTGTAAATAATAGAACTAGCTAAAAGGCTATAAGGAATAATCTCCCTAGACTTTATTATAAAACTACCTAAGTTAAAGGACCTAGTTATAAGAACCTAGTATAATTCTATACTTATAATAGTAGATAAATTAATAAGATATAGTTACTTTATTCTATATCTAGAAAAGATAAAAGTACCTTAGTTTACCTATATAATACTATAAATAATCCTAGTAGAATATAGAGTACTAGATAAAATTATATTAGACTAAGACCTAAAGTTTATATTAAAGTATTAGTAGGTTTTTATAGTAAAACTAGGAATTAGGCTAGGAATATTAATAAGCTTCTATCTATAAATAGATAGAGCTATAGAATAACTTAACTAGATAGTAGAATAGTACCTAAGATATTACCTTAACTACAAATAGGATAATTAGGTAATACTACTACTACTAGCCTAGTTTATATACAATATAGTATACTATAGTATAATAGAAATAATACTATACTACGTAAACTATAGATACAACCCTATAATATAGAAATATATAGCTAGAGTATATAATAAAGTACTTTATAAATCTAAAAGATTTATAAGTAGCTTAAATAAAATATAAGATTAGTAAATAATTCTATAGAAAAGAACTATAATAAGAAAAGGATATAGAAACTATAATTTAAGAAGGAAGATAAGGTCTAGCTATAATAAAAAAATATTAAAAGTACTAGACTAAGTAATAAACTAGACTATATTAAAATTAGCCTATATAAAGTAAAAGAATAAATTAGAAAGAGTAACTACTACCTTAAACTCTTCCTAATAATAAAGGTCTACTTAACCTTCTATATATTACTCTTAGAAAAGGTACCCTAAAATATATAACCTATAGTATATAATATAGCTACCTATAGATAAAATAATAAGAAATAGGAAGTAGAAGAGATTCTAGCGTAGCGTTAGTATAATAGAAAAAACTACTACCTAGTTAGCTAGTAAGGGATAGATAATAAGGGTAAGCTATAGGAAAATACCTAGTAACTAGAAGATAACCTTAACTATTTTAAGTTACTAGAGAAGTTCTAAAATTAAAACCCTCTAGTACGTTTTATAGTAACTTAAGAAAACTATTAAAATTACCTAAGAGATAAGTACTACTTAAGGTATATAGAGAGGCGTTTAGAGAGGTAGTACTATTAGAAAGAATATAGCCTACCTCTACCTCTTTAGTATTAAGCTTAGCCTTTAGTACCTAAGACTAAGCTAAGGATTTTATATTATTATAAGCTTATAGCTTTTAGAGATAATCTATATAAGCTTAATACTCTACTAGCTTACTTAAGAATTTAACTACTAGTTACTTATAAGCCTTTTTAGCCTTAGTAATCTACTCTTATAATATTTCTTAAGCCTAGTTAATAGCTTACTCTAGAAGACCTTAGTAGTAATACAAGAATTATAATAGAACACGTATACTTAGCTATTAAAACTCTAGGATATTTATACTATTATTACGTATTTATATAAATATATACCTTATATACCTTACTATTATTTATAGATACTACGTAGTATAATCCTTTAGACTTATAGTATAGATATAGTATAACTATAATACTACGTAAAGAAATATAAATAAAGAGAGTACGCTTATATAGAGAGGAATAAGAAGGTATTAAAGAATAAACTCTAAGAGAAACTACCTAGATCTAAGGCGCTAATAACCTAGGCCTAGAGTAGAATAACGTAGATCTAGTAGAAGAAGGAGATAGTATTATAAGTATTAACCCTATACAATAACTATAGCTAATTAAGCCTATAATACTAGAACTTAAGTACTACTCTAATATAGCTAATAAAGAAGGCTATAAATTAGAAGATAGAGTATAGTAAATATATATAACTAATTTATTAATTTACAATACTTAGTAATATAAATTACTAAATTATATACGTAACTAATTTATTAATTTATAATACTTAGTAATACAAATTAATAAATTAACTTAGTATATAGAAGGGAGGCTTTACAACCTTTAAAGCCTTATAGTTAAGCTTAAGTCTTACCTTAAACCTACTACCTTACTTATATACCTATAGCCCCTTAACCCTTAAGTCCTTTAGTAATACTTACCTATTACCTAAACCCTAAGGCCCTTTGTCTAGTTAAGTAATCTACCTTATACTTATAGCTCTTATTCTTTCTCTCTATACTATAAAATATTAGAAGAGATAGTAGTTATATAATCTATTCTACTTAAAGGCTTATATTCTACTAAACCTTTTACTTAAAGAGAAAGGTAAATATTTTTATTATTAGTATAATATAATTTCTTCTAAATAATCCTTTATAAGCTAAACCTAGTAATTCTTTAATCTAGTATATACTTGCTAATATACTCCTATAATAGTTAGGGCTATCTCTAACGTACTAAACAAGTTTTAGACTATAACTTAATTACTAGTAGGGGGTATATTCTATCCTAGACAAGATATTAGAGATTAGTAGGTAGGGAGGCTAGAATAGAGAGGGACTTATAAGTACTTCTTAGGCTAGTAGTAACTAAGGACGCCCTCTTTTATCTATAGATACGAATTTACTAATACGCCTATTCTAATATACTAGGAAGTAGATATTAACGTTATACTTTATATAAAGTTTTAATAGCTTTTTATAAAGCGTCTTTAAGAGTTTTAGATAGTTATTGTTAGTAGCTTGTCTTTTCTTTAAAAATACTAGTAGCTAGGAAGATATAGTTATTATAATAAGTATAGACAAGATTTCTATATAGAGTATAATTATAGTAAAAAGTAGTTTTATATAAATTTAGATAATAACGTGTTTTTAAATAGTAGCTTATAAATATAAAGTACTTTTAGCTTATCTCTATTATAGATACTAAGCCTCGTGCTGTTATACTATTTAGTATATTAATACTAAATACTAGACGTAACGTTATAAACATTAAGATAGACGTTATAGTATAGCTGTAACTAAACAAGTCTATACGTTATCCTAAGTAGTATTAGAGAGATACTAAGTAGCCTTGCCTATTACAAGTAGCTACGCGCTATTATAGGTAGTCCCCTCGGCTTATTCTAAAGACAATAGATATATAGCTAAGGTTCGAGGTACTCTATCTTATATATATATATATCTAACAATAATAGGCAAGTAAATAGTAGTATAAATCTAGAGTATTAAGCTTACGTTTTACTTAAACGTTTTATTATCTCCTAGTCTTATATTATTTTTAAAGTATAGTAGAAGCTACTTCTCCTTATAAAGGTTAATTTTCTTAACTATTATAGGCCTTAAGATAGATATTTGCGTTGTAATGTAACGTTCTATCTTGCTTTTATTATCCTGCAACAATTTAAGGCGCTCTACTATGCGTCTAGTAAACGATTCTAGTATAACATCCCTTACTACGTAGTAAGAACTATACCGTAGTAAGAAAAATAAGAGGTACTTTAACTTTTAGTAACTAGAAAGCTTATATATACAACAAATATTGCTATATTTCTACAAAAATAATCTACTATAGCTAATTCTAAATATCTATAATCTACTTTGCCTAAAAATTACGTTTGTATTGTTGCCTCTGCGCCTAATTTGTATAGTACCTTGTATCGTAGTATAATAGGCTTCCCTCCCTATAGTACTAACCTTAAGCCTTTTTCGCTCTAAATTTTTGTAGAATAGCCTTATCCTACCCTTACAACCTCCCTTTAATACTAGGAAGTTATTATTAGCCCTATACGCGCTGCGGGGCGCGATTTTATATAGCGCTGCCCTGTTGATAGGTACTTCTAGTAGAAGCGAACTACTAATCTAGGCTAATGCGAGATAACCTCGCACATCTTACCTTATACACCTGCGGGTATTTTACTGTAAGATATGTAGCTGTGCAAGTAGTACAAGCGTTTGGATTATCGTTAAATCCGACTTGGGATTGGGAGCAGTGATAAAGACATGGCCCGGTGCTTGTATAGTCAGCCAACGCGCTTCCAGCATTGAAACCAGTCTTCGACACAGCGGTCCCGCACACTTCGAGATGCAGTCCAACGCACAGCGATACCTACTTTGTGATGTATTGCCATACCATCACGCCGCCCCCGAGCGCCGAGATCCGCCGTTATCCCTTCCGCTGACCGATGGAACGACCTGATCGAACCCACCACGTCCTCATGCTTCTCGAGTCGGCGCGCCGATTCCTAGACTAAGCCGCAGCGAGCTCTAGTCTCAGCTCTCGTTGAAGGGGAATATCGAATTACCGGAGTTCGCAGCACCGTGACACAAGCCAGTTTTCCGGGCAGCAAAGTTTCCTGCCACAGTAAGGAATGTACATCACCGTTTCCCCTCACCGGTCCAAATGTTTAACATTGTCTTTGAGACGGCGATGCGAATCCCGAGTCGCGTTAGCTTTACGTCATGGTAATGCCCTCTTCCAGCCTTCTGTCAATCTTCCGAGCCCACCTTCTAAGTCACGCCTTTGCTATCCAATCGTCTCTCCAAGTCCTACGACCACATAGCCGCTTCCTACAGGTACCCGCAGAGATTAGGTTGAGCATCTACGAGCACCTATCCTTCGGTACACCACAAGGTCGGCATGCCATCGCACCGCTTCTCGTGTGTAAACAAAATCTACTCGGAATGCTACAATATCGCTCTTTCGGGTAGTCTTTGCTTTCATTGTCCTCATGGCTTTACCAACTTTTGGCGTAGAACAGAAATAAAGTCACGCGTGCATATTTGACGTTTTGAAATCATGATTGGGACACCGACGGGCATATACAGCGTGCCAGAGATGCTGTATGATATATGTGCGGGAATCGAAGGCAAGCGCAAGGGTCTGCGGCTAAATCGCTTGCACTGGGAAGACGAGGAGCTGCCGCCAACAGAATGGCTTATGGCCTAGACCACCGGACTCGCGAGATTGGCCACAGTGCTGAAAAAGCTCGCTAGGATCGAGGAGACTCGAATCGTCAATTCGGCAGCCGGAAATATACTTCGTTTGAACAATATTTTAGAGACTTTCAAAGCCCTGACTGGGAAGTCTTTAGAGGTGATTAGTGGATGATTGGATTCTTCAAGACCGGTTTAGATTCTCGGGTGAGGTGTCGGAAATGGAGTGGTTCGGAAATTGGCACTAGCTAGAGTGCTCGGTACGAACGTGGGGCGTAGAAGGCGCAGAGTTGGAGCGAGTCTTTGCAGAAAATTCGCAGGAAGTGGTCAACAGTTTCGCAATTCTAGGGGTACAGCACATGAGGGGGTGAGGAGTCACTATCGGCTTCCTAGATAAGGACAAGGATACAGTAATGTACTTTGATGAGTACTAAAGAAGGAGCTCTCTAGCCCATCTCGAATAATTCTGATATTTAAGCTCTAGCGCAAAGTAGAGCATCCTTTTACTTTTGACAGCCTTCAAGAAAATGTGCAATGGCAAAATGACCTTCTTGCTCCGCGAGCTCGATTGCCTTCGCGAGGCTAATCCCCTCTGGACGTGTGCTTCTCCTACGGGCGTTTAGGAGTAGTTGGACCATATCTAGGCGACCGTGCTCTGCCGCTCCTTCTAAAGCCATTCTTCCCTCATCCTCTGCTGGTTCTTGGTTGACATCCGCCCCCATGTCGAGAAGCGCGAGGGTAATCTTCAAATATCCCCTGATAGCAGCACCCTGAAGAGCAGTAAGACCTCCCAGTTTCCCCGCAGGAGCATGAATATCAGCTCCGTTCTCAACGAGCCAGCTGACAAGCTTGGAGTCGGGGACATCCCTATCGCAGGCCGCCTGGAGCGCGGTTCTACCATAAGCAGGTGCTGCAGGGCGATTTAATTGTGCGCCAGAATGTACCAAGAAATGAATGAGTTTCATATTGCCGGCTTCAGCCGCAGCTTGAAGGGGCGTTCGCGCACACATTCCGCCTCCCATCTGGTCGATGCCTGCACCGGCTCGTATCGCCATTTGGATGTATCGATGAGGAGCATTACGAGAAATAAGGATGGTCAAAGTAGTGTTCCAATCGGCATCAAGGGGCCGAATGCATGGTCCTTCGATATCAGCCCCAGTCTTGAGAAGGCACTCAAAGATTTTTTGGCCCGCAGTGGTGTCACAAACCCCTGCTGCGACTTCCAAAATCGTTGTCTGCTGCCAGTCCACAGGCAAACGAACATTGGCACCGCGGTTCAGTAGTAGCTTTACAATTTCCACATTCTTTTGCTGGACTGCAATCCCCAATGCTGTCCCTAAAGGGCTAGTTGGCAAGGCATTAATATCCGCTCCTGCGTCTAACAGAGCCCGGACAATACCGATCTCCGCGTTTGGACCAACTGCATATTGGAGTGGAGTAAGAACGTCCCAAGCGAGGAATGGGTAAGGGCGGTTAACTTTGAGCTTCTTCCCATGAATAGGGCATTTCAATAGCTTCACCACCATATCGATCCAGCCTCCTTTGATTGTGTCCATGAAAATGCGTTTGAGGAGCGTGCTTCGAGCAGATTTTAGTACGAGTTCTATGATTTTAGCTTCTTGTCGAGATATCGCTGCCTCGATGACATCTGACAGATCGAGTTTGGAAGCATGTGGTAGAAGGAACTCTATGACATCTACACGTCTGTAGGAGACAGCGCTGTCCAAAATCCCTTGTAGCTCGTCCCTGTCTAGTCCGATGTCTAGAACGGTCTTGATCGCCGCCGAAAACCCAAAAGGAATAGCTGCTCGAACACTAAGACTGAGAATCCATTGGTAGCCTTGATTGCAAGAGCTTGCCGTCCCCTTCCGGGTCTCGAGGTAGTCGTCAAGCCAAGCTTTCCCCTGCTCGGCTGCGCTGATAACGCCGTGCGTCGTCGCAGTACTTCGGGCTTCATCACTGTATTCTAACAGCATATGATAGCACTGAAGTCGTTTAAAGAAAGCGTATTCCAAAAGAAGCTCTCCGCCATCCTCGACTTCAGTACCGTCCACTCGTGCTCCATCATCAAGGAGTAGACGAATCGTCGCGATATCATTGCGTTTTACGGCCACCGACAGACGAATTTCGAGTGTGTCTTTAGACCCTTTCCTCAGGCCAGGTTCTTTTTTGTCGGAGTTATCGGTTCTTGAGCTGTCTTTCCAGGGACGAATCTTCTTCTCATTGCGAGTTTCGCTAAGCCAGACCCAGCCGCCTTTCGGAGCACCCTCCGCAACTAGAGCTCGTGCAAAGTCGTGCGAACGCTTCTCGGTGCTGAGGGATATCTCAACACATCTAGTGCCAGCCTTGCTTTGAATGATGCGGCGATCAAATCCGCACTTCAACAAACAACGCAGCATTGACACAATCCCCCAGAGCAGAGACGCTTTCCAATAGTTTGCAGGAGATGGCATAAACCGTCGTAGTCTTCATCTGGAAAAGTATTCTCAGGAATTTCTCGTGTCCAATCGCAAAGATCTGTTGAAGAGCTCGGTACGTCTGAGTGTGGCTCATCATGTTGTTCGAAATCATGTACAAGATAACTTCGGTAGCATTGTTACTTGCTGCAATCTGGAGATTCTCGGATCGTTGATCTTGTGATAGTGAAGCGTTCAGAGGAATGACTTGCGGAAGGACCTCCTCTAGGAGAGATTCTACTGCGCTTGGATTATTACAATTCATGGCAAGATTGTCCGCGAAATTCTGTGGTACAAGGACGTTGATCACAGCGTTCGCAGCTTTCGTGAGAGCTGTTGCTTTGGAATGGTTGGGGGGTTGCACAGGAGTATGAAGCGGGAGTGCCAATTGAGGCAAGTGCTTTCTAAAAGAGTGCTTCAATGCTGTTCTCACGTTAGCCTCCTGGTTTCTTCCCTGCTCAGGGTCTTTTACCGCTAATGGACTCTTGGAAATCAGACCAAGGGAGACTTTGCAAGTATAGTTGATACTGCCCTGCTGAAACTGGAAGGAAATCCTTGGGGCTTTTGAATTCAGGAACGGTACTCAAAGAGCTATCTACTCCTCTCTCGACAGCCAATGCGATGCTTTCATTGAGCTCTTGCGAAAGGCAAATTGGATGTGATGGAGAAGTTGACTCCTTGAGTATTGGGAGACTACCTAAGGTAGGCTCTGATTTTGCTGACCTTCTATAAGTTCTCGAGGGCATCATCTAGGAGGAGTCGCGAACTTACGCAGCAGCTGTCTCGGAATGCTTTCACCATAGCTATTTAACGGGTCTGTCTTAGCATGGTAGCCACTCAACTCTAGAGAATATGCTCTCGGAGTTGCAAGAGTGACTCCGTACGGTAGAGTTGGATCTTCAACAATTAAGATAAGCTAACAAGTCCGTCGCCAAAGGAAACTTGTATTCACCTGAGAGCTGCACATGTGAATCTTTATTCCGCGATATCTCTTTTCGGACTTTCTTTGCTGGTATTACTACTCCATGGTAGAATACCTCAGTCTCCTTGTCCTCCCTTTTTCGTTTCTGGATGTGGTGATTAATAATTGGCCAGTCATTTCTTTTCAGCTTCTTTCGGAAGCCCCACTCTCGGAACTTCGCTTCGTACTCCCATTTCCTGTGACGCTGTTGTCAGCCTTGTGCCGTAGCTAATGCCTACGATTCGCCACTCCAATAGCCGTTGACAACCTACTCGGCGTGAAACTTCTGGCTATGGGCCATCATGACTGCAATCTGATCGACTGTCATATTCTTTTCAAGATAGGAGTTTCGTAAGATATCTTGATGCAAAGTCCACGAGGCACGATCGTGGCCTTTCTGGGGCGGGCGGATGCTAGACATGTTGGCCTAAAATTAAATAAAACGGGATGCAAGTTTATTGAGAGATGAATTTGAACGCTTTATCAAAACTGGATAGTGGTAAGCTTCACTTTATTCGGGCGCTTGAAGTCGCTGGGTAGCCTTAGGAAGAAACGCATTGCAGGTTTGGAGTTCTTCATGGCGACTCTTCGGGTTCCGCAGCTCGCCTAGGCCAACGACCAAAACCAGAAGCGTCTATTATTGGCTGCCTACGTGACCAAAACCTGGCTGAAATGAAGACCCCAGCTGCATGAAGCTGCGGTCTGATTGTGGGGTGGTCACTGAACGTGGCGAGCCGCCCCGCCATTGACCCCACGCCACAGCCCCAGACTTTGCGTCCAGCCTCTTCAGCAATGAATGCAACTTGCACCAGTTAACCAAAACCTGGTCGGCATGGTCATTGGTGCTTAAGAGTTCCACATCCTGAGAACCTCAATCTAAACGGAAACGACATGATCCTGCCCCGCAGTCGCCCACATTTGCGTTCATCGTCACCGAAACCCGCCCACTTCTTATTCCGGGCATCTTGATTCTCACACAGCGCGCAATGGAATGGCTTTGCCTCATCACCCCTACTTCGGTGGAGCTTTGTTGCTCCTCCAAAACCTGAGCCTTCGTCCGATTGGTTCCGTATCAGTGCGCTGCTACTACGCTTCTCGTCAGAAAGCGATGAGACGTGATGACGCGCTGTCCTGTCCTGATCATGACAGCTATTTAGTTTTTGATGGGCTCTGGCTGGAGCAACACCAGGAGTTTTCCCTCAATTCTAGGTATCCTCTCTCGATCGAGCGCACACAATTGCTCTCAGCATCTTCGACCGGCATTGTTTCCTCCGCAAGGACAGCATTACAGTTGCTTCCCTGCCAACGTACACCCGTTCATATCCTTTACGAGCGAACATGACGCCAATACCAGCGCCATCTTCTCTTGGCCCTGGCGACACAATCAGCCTGACGGCGCTCCTCGCTGGGGTTTCTATATCTCTTGCAACCCTTGGCGTTGGAATTGCAACTTGTCTGCGCACACGGCCGGCTACCGAGTCTCAGCCGGCTGCAGACTCCGGTCCGTTCTCTGCTCTTGTTTACTAGAATTCTCTGCTTACTCTGCGTAGATCTATTACTAACGGGAGACGAAGAATCTATGAATGGCTTGACCACCTTGCGCCGAGGTCAACTTCTGGACGGTCCCAACGGGCAATTCCCTCGTGCCAATCAATTCCATACAGATAGCGATGAGAACCTACATTCTAAGGACAATGGCGAGTCACCGGGCACCAGTGCTCTTGAGAATGGGCAGATGGACAAGTCGGACGTGGGGTCCTGATAGATGTAGCTATGCTGAACAGGATTATATACATTACTCAGTGATGAGTGTTAGTAATGGAACTCTTTTAATTGCAATGTGATGAAGCTGCGGAAGCGGTTTCAACACGTAGTGCAGCCATTGAGTCCCTTCACATGCTCCCGGCACTCATCGCCATAGAGTTCCCAAAGCTCACGGCTCCCGTCATCGCAGCTGTGACATACATATAGGAGCCTTCTTCGTTGGCAATCGTTCAAGAGCTTATTCCATATTGCACCATCGAAGTCGCATTCAGGGCACTCATAATGGGGCGGCAAATCCTAGACGTGCCCAGAAGCAGCAGCGTGGATCATCTATGGTGTTAGCGATAGTGTCAAATGCAGCCAACAATGCAACAAGCCGAAATGCATGTTGATGTACATTGACTCACTCTTCATCATCACGAATTATACCAGGACCTAGTTATGGCACTCGCAACCAGCCTTGCCAACATTCTAGGAGAGAGGTACACGTTCTCAGTAGATAAGAAGTCTCCACGCCTATGGCAGCACCACCGCTACAACGGCGCCTACAAGCTGAATGAGGGACCTTGTGAGCCCTTCGTAGTGAAAATGACCGAAGAGTACGTCAAGGAGGTCTTGAAGAAGCGGAATGGAGGCCAGGAACGCATGATAAGCCTACATCTTGCTCGACAAATTTGGTACAATTTCAGCCAGTACTTCGACTCACGCAGTGCGTGTCCGTTGAGAATGGCCGGAACGAAAAATGGACAGAGGGATTTAGGCACGCGAAGGAAGAAGGAATTGCGCCGAAAAGCTATCTTGTTAGCTTCCTGGTATAGTTTTCGACAAGTAAGCAGCGAACTGAGGAAATTAGAAGCTGATGTCGTATACTAGGAACTGGATTCCTGGAGGTACTTGGAGAAGGTATGCCTCTATGATGACGCTGTTAGTTGTTTGGTGCTGTTTCTGTAGGTGAGGGCTCAGCAGGCTCAAGGTAGAACTCATGGAGGCGTGAAGTTCCGAGATGCAATGGTGATGGGTCTCGCATCGAGCTGCGCGCACCAGGCCTCAAGCTTCGCGCCTTCTTGGTCCGAGCGTACATGCAAGACCCACTGCCCAAGCTATTCCGACGGTCTTCTCACCGAGATCACCGAGCGGAGCGAATTGCAGCCCTGGAGCTCTCCGACAGCTCTCCGGTACCAATTGACTCACAATGATTGTTCAGTTATATCTGACGAAAGAATCCACCCCCAGAAAGCCAACTAACAATCACAGCCCGCTAACTTTCGCCAAGATGAGTTCGACAGCAGACGAGCGGTAAATGCTGCATGCGAACACGCCCGATGCAAAAGCTTTTGTTGAGAATGTCCTTGTCGGCAACAGAGTTCCCCGGGAAAATTCAATCATCGTCGCCCGATGTCTTGTCGAAGCCGACCTGCGTGGGGTGGACACTCACGCCATCAACCGCATCCCGAGCTACATGGCACGCATCCGACAAGGCGTGCTCGACCCGAAAGCCTCGCCAAACCTCCGCCGGGTCACACCTGTCGTTGCTCAAGTTGATGGATGCAATGGATTTGGATTTCTAGCGGCGCACATGGGCGTAGCTGCAGCAATAGGGGTAGCCCAAGATATGGAGATTGGAATGGTTTCTGTGAAGCATTCCAACCATTTTGGGGTGTCCGCTTGGGTAGTGCAGCAAGCTCTCGATGCGGGAATGATGAGCCTCGTCTTCGCCAATTCCTTACCTGCACTACCTGTGTGGGGCGGAAAATCCAAACTTTTGTCACCAAGTCGCTTGCGTTCGCGGGAGAAGAATTCGACCGAATGAGGGGCAAGAATCTTGGAGCGTCCAACCCCGAGTGAACCATTTGCTTTTCCAAAAATCCGAGTCCCACAACTGTGGATTGAACTCATCGTTGATGCCGAAAGGGGGGCTGAGGACGTCCGATAAATAGACGTAGCATCGAGTCGCGTTGCGGTACCAGCGATACATGGAGTTGATAGCCTAGGAGAGTTCGGCGTGATTTGCCTTGTTGATGCAACAGGTGTCGATCCAAAAGTACTGCAAGGCATCTAGTTTTGCCTGTTCTCTACAGAATCGGATCTTCACATAGCTAGGCTTATCCTTGCCAGTACCATTCGTCAAGTCTTCGAAGGTGACCTCCTCGGTGTCCGCTCCCCATGTATGCGAAAGTATTGCATAGGGAGGAATGGCCTCGTCGTCAAACCAAGTAAGACTGAAATCGCCCGTGTCACTGCGTCGCAAAAGACGCATTGCTTCGCATGGAGCTGGACAGGGGGCAAGCGGTAGGAATGGATCTCGGTTGGGTTTAAACGTGGCAGCCTAACTGAAGAGACGAGCAGTGCAACTCGCTCGTCCGATGAGAATATCAGTCCTAGCTACTAATGTTAGCGAGCATATAGGAAGATAGTACGCTGAGCCATACCGAAGAATTGCATCTGAAAGCGATATGGCGCCAGACTGCTGGGAGCTAATTCTGCTACGTCAGTTTTTGAGAGTTAAATAAGCCCAGCTCGAGGCGGGGTAGGCTGATTGCACAGCCCACAGTGTGGCGCGGTAAGGCTGAGATGTAGCTGTCACACCGCAGTAGGAGGCGAATTTGCGAGCAACTGACCGACTATGCTTATATCTTGAGAAGTGGACGAACACCTTGGTGACGCTAGCAGGGAGGACGGCCGGCCCGCTCCGGCCAGAGGCTTGCGCCGGAGGCGATGGTTTGTAGATATGGCTGAAGAGAAGAGTTCTGTATGTAGCTCCTGGATATGTAGGGCCTTGCCATGCATGGCCACTACTACAGCTCTGCTAGTACTCATCCCTCACGATGAACAATCCAGAAGCACCTCTCTACGGCCCTAGAGATTGCAGTGCCTGTGTAAGGAGCCACTGGTTGTTTAACTATACGACAGCTGTATTACTAAAACATGCAGAGCCTTTCCACCTTCGTATGCGCTTGCAACGACGGCGTTTCGCCAGTAACGCTGGGTTGAACCCACTTGCCGAAGCGCAGGCTTCGATTTCCAGGACCGCCGCGCTCCATCTTAGCTTGTATCCTTCCTATTACATCGTATTTCCCTTCAACGAGCCGAGACTAGAGCTCGGCTCTGCTTAGTCTAGGAATCGGCGCAGGTGGACTCGAGAAGCATGAGGACGTAGTAATTAGGCTTGGTTAGGTCTTTCGTTCGGCCAACGGAGGGGACAACGGCGAGGGCGACATAGTGGTATGTCTCTATGTTACGGGGTAGTTATCGTTGTGCGTTGGACCGCGTCTCGAAATGTATAACAAGAAGGCTGGTTTCGACGCTGGAAACGCATTAGCCGTAGCGCTGAGGGTCTTGGCACTGCTCCCGATCCTGAGTCGGATTAGTAATATTCCGAACGCTAGTGCAATTCGCACAGCTATACATCCTAAGTAAAATACCTACAGGTATATAAGGTAAGATGTGCGAGGTTATCTTGTATTAGTCTAGATTAGTAGTTTACTTCTACTAGAAGTACCTATTAATAGGGCGGCGCTGTATAAAATTACGCCCTATAGCGCGTATAGGGCTAATAATAACTTCCTAGTATTAAAGGGAGGTTATAAGGGTAGGATAAGGCTATTCTACTAAAATTTAGAGTAAAAAAGGCTTAAGGTTAGCGCTATAGGGAGGGAAGCCTATTATACTATAATATAAGGCGCTATATAAATTAGGTATAGAGGTAATAATATAAATATAATTTTTAAGTAAAGTAGATTATAGATATTTAGAATTAGCTATAGTAGATTATTTTTATAGAAATATAGTAATATTTATTGTACGTATAAGTATTAGATTGTATAGCTAATTTAGCTAACTTAGCTAGTAGCTAACTACAATTATCCTACGTACGAGCTTACGCACAAACTTAATTACGAGCTAACCTATAGGCTAACTTAAAGGCTTGCGTTAATAAGTTAACGTTAATAAAGTAACGTTAGTAGCAATCGAGATAGTAATTACAATCGCGATAGTAATTAATATTGCGTATGCGCTAAGAGCTTAGCAAGCAACCTTAATCTTTGTAAGAATTAACGCTAGTACTACGCTAGTAGCTAGGCTAGTAAACTAGTAGAATCTCGATATATCTAGTATAAGGCGGATTGCTAACTATAGATAAAGAGCCTTAAGGTTAGGATACAATAGTAAGTTAGTAATAGGGGTTAGGGTAATAGGTAAGCGTTACTAAGGGACTTAAGGTTTAATAGGGTTACAAGTATACAAGTAAATTAGTAGGTCTAGATAAGACTATATAATTATATAGAGCTACTTAACTATAGGGCTTTAAGGTTGTAAAGCCCCTTAACTATATACTATATTTATTGCGTAGTACTTTACGCTTCGTCTTTACTAAGTATTATAAAGTACTAAGTTAACTTTATACTTCGTCTTTACTAAGTATTATAAAGTACTAAGTTAACTTTATACTTTGTCTTTACTAAGTATTATAAAGTACTAAGTTAAC
>JALNQA010000181.1:0-20982 GCA_028456235.1 Ophiosphaerella narmari | reverse complement strand
ATACTAAGTATATATACCTAGTAGCTTACTAATAAGCTAGTACGTTAATAAGTATTAGTAAGTTATAAACTTACTAATATAGGTAGAATTTAAAGATAAAAGGGATTACTCCCTTATAATAAGGCCTAATTTTAATATAGTCTAGTTTATTACTTAGTTTAGTACTTTTAATATTTTTTTATTATAGCTAGACTTTATCTTCTTTTTTAAACTATAGTCTCTAGGTTCTTCTTTTATTATAGTTCTATTCTATAGTAGTATTTACTAATTTAGTATCTAACTTAAGTTATTTATAAATTTCCTAGATTCTTACTATACTTTATTATATACTTAGGCTATATATTTCTATATTAATAGAGTTATTTCCTATTATAAGATTATATCTATAGTTTATATAGTAAGGTATTATTTCTATTATACTATAGTATACTATATTGTATATAAACTAAGCTAGTAGTAGTAGTATTACTTAATTATCTTACTTATAGTTAAGGTAGTACCTTAAGTATTATTCTACTATCTAGTTAAGTTATTCTATAGCTCTATCTATTTAAGAGTAAAAGCTTATTAATATTTCTAGCTTAATTCTTAGTTTTACTATAAAAACCTACTAATACTTTAATATAAACTTTAGGTCTCTATCTAATATAATCTTATTAAGTACTCTATATTCTACTAAGATTATTTATAGTATTATATAGGTAAACTAAAGTACTTTTATTTTTTTTAAGTATAAGATAAAGTATCTATATTTTATTAACTTATCTACTATTATAAGTATAGAGTTATACTAAGTTTTTATAATAAAGTTCTTTAACTTTAAAAGTTTTACTATAAAGTCTAGTAAAATTATTCTCTATAGTTTCTTAGCTAGTTCTATTATCTATAATAGTCTATAAAGTATATATTAGTCTACTTTATTTTAATAATACTCTAGGTATTCTACTAGTACTATTATTACTAATACTCTTACCCTTAGAATATAGTATTTCTAGACTAGCTATTTTAATATCTTTTTAATTCCTTAATAGCTATATATAAGTAACTTATAAAATTATTAGATAAATTCTTTCTATATATTTTTTAGAATATATATTTAGTTATATACTTATATTAACCTATTAATAGTTTATTTCTTTAAGAGTATTTTTAATTTATTTATTACTTTATTTATTTCTATTTAGATCTATTTAGTTTATTTATACTAGGTTCTTACTAGTTCTTATATTACTATAATCTTAGAGTAATTAAATTATAATAATCTATTATTTATTTTATATAATATAGCTTCTTCTATTAAAATATAGCCTATATTTAGTTTATATCTTTAACTAAGTATATTAGCTCTTAGATTTTCTTTTTCTTTATAGTACTAAATCTTAAAGTTATATTTTATAAAAGTTTATAACTATTAGTACTACTAAGAGGTTAGCTCTTTATTAAGTATAAAACTAGTAAAGTTCTTATAGTTACTATAAACTACTATAAAGTATTTAGCTTCTTAGAAGTATACTCTCTATTCTTTAAAATATACTATAATTATAAGTAGTTTTTTATTATAGATATTATAGTTTTTTTCTATAAGTATTATTATCTATATATAATAGTATATAGAGTAAAAGTAACTATTATTATTTTTTTATAGTAGTACTCCTAATATTATACTATTTAAAGTATCTATTTCTATTCTTAGTTATTTCTTAGGTATATAAATTTATAGTACTAGTTTCTTTATAAATTCTACCTTTATTTTCTAAAAAGCTTTCTTTTTTTACTTTATTTAAATAAATAGGACGTCCTTTTTTATAAGTTTATAGAGAGGGTTAGTAATTATAAAGGAGTAATTTCTTTTATCTTTAAATTCTACTTATATTAGTAAGTTTATAACTTACTAATACTTATTAATATACTAGCTTATTAGTAAGCTACTAGGTATATATACTTAGTATAACCCTAGATAGCTTTTTATCTACTATTTACTCTTTTTTAATTAACTACTTACTACTTCCTTTAAGCTATACTTATATAAAGTCTACTTTATAAAATAGTAGATTAATATAAAATTTTACTTATTCTAAGCCTCTTTACTACTTAGAGTTATACTAGTAGCTCTTTTACTTATACTAGGGACGTTATAAAATAGTTTAATAGTAGCTAACTTTTAATTAAAACCTAGCTATTAAAAAGAACTAAACTACTAGGAATTAAATTCTACTTTAGCTATAGTATACTAGGTAGCCTCTTAAGTTTACTATATTATAGTTCTAGTTAAAGTTTCTAGTATTTTTTTACTAGTACTAGTACTAATATTTAAATAATATAAGTATTTAAAGAGAGTAGTTTAACTACTCTACTAGCTATAAGCTTTAGCTTAAGCTAACTATATATACCTAGGTAAGGGTATACTTAACTAGGTAAAATACCTAGGTAGTAGTACTAAGAGAAAACCCCTAAATCTATATAAATTACTAGTACCTAATTTATAAATACTAGGTAGTAAGTACTTTATTTCTAATAAACCTTTACTAGCTAGTACTAAAGATTTTTATTTCTATAACTAACGTACTAATATAGTAGTATATACTTACTATAACTTAGCTAGCTTTACTATAATTTAAGTACTACCTAGCTCCTTTTACTATAAAAGCTAGTTTTTTTAAACCTACTTTACTTTTAATTAATAGCTACTATAGCCTTTTTTTTACTTATACTTAAAGTACTTATAAAATAAAGATACTCTATTATAGTAAACTTAAAAGCTAAAGCTAAAGAGAATAGAGAATACCTTAGTACTACTATCTTATAGAAAATCTATAAGACGTATACTAAGACTAGGTTTCTAAAAAAGTAGATATAGGAATTACTAGTACTACTAGTACTAGTTACTAAAAAAACTTAGAGTAACTTTTAATAATATAAGAATCTTTTATTAAAAGATAAAAGAGATAAAGTTATTAACTTAAACTTATTTACTTACCTAAGACTAGCTAGCTCTAGATTAATTTTTTAAGCTAATACTAGGCTCTAAGTATACTAAGTATTTCTACTTAATATAATTCTTTAGCTATATATACTAGGCGTATACCTAGCTAATAGCTCTATAATAGACTTAAATATCTCTATCTAGACTATAATAAAAGAATTTAACCTAGGGCTAGATCTTACCTTTATAGCCTAAGATAGCTTACTAGAATATAAGTTAGTTACTAAAGTTCTCTTTAATAACTAAACTACTTCTCTAAATAACTTAATAGATAAGGCCTAATAAGATATTAGTTAAAGTATATTACTTTAATCTAACTCTATACTAAAAGATATATAGAGACTAGGTAATAGTATACTAATAAATACTATAATAAACTATAACTTACTATAAAGAATAGTATTTATATCTTAAAATAAGCTTAGAAAGTTTCTTACCTATTTTAGCTAGCTCTAACCTTAGTTCTAGGCCTTTCTACTTACTATATATAGTAGTATTAAAGATAATAAACCTAGTAATTACTTACTTCTTAGAAATATTACCTTTACTAGACTAGTATTATACCTAGTTATTATAAGTATATAGACCCTTAAAGTAACTAATTTAGTAAATACTTAGAATTAGAAATATATAACCTACCTAAGTAGACTAGATAAATAACTTTCTATATAAAATAACTAACTTACCTAATAAGCCTAAGAGTATACCTAACTCTATAAGTACTTAAAATAATTTCTATAAGACTATAACTCTATTATAAAGTAATATAATACTTTAAGCTATAAAGCTATTTAGTATAAAGCCTTATATAAAGAAGCTATAGCTAAATATAATAAGTTATATAAAAATAAAATTTTCTATAAAGCTCTACCTATAGCTTTACCTACTAAATAAGTTATACTAGAAACTTTTAACCTAAATACCTTAGCTCTTAGTAAGCTAAAGCCTACTAATATAAGAATCTTAATATAAGGCTATTAACCTAGTAACTTTAAAGAGAAATTTAAGCCTTAAGTAATAATAGTAGGCTAGTATATCTTTAATAGAAAGGAAATTACTTTAACTTTATTTTTAACTAGTATATAGAAACTAGCCTTTAACTTTTACTAGTATAAAGAATAAAAAAATTACTTAGTAAAGCTACTATAATTCTTAGGCTTAGAAAGTAGTATAGATATTATATCTTTTATCTAGTCTATATATAACTACTTTATAGTAAATAGAAAAAAGTATATTAGTACTTAAACCTAGACTAATATTATTATAAGATACTATACTAAATTAGTATAGTTATACCTTACTATACCTAATAAGGTTATATACCTATATTAAAAGGAATTTACTTATTTTTTTACTCTCTTTTACTACTTTAAAAATATAGATTCTATAGAAACTAAGAAAGCCTACTATAAAACCCTAGAAATAGCTAAGTTTAAGCTAAACTACTTAACTTATAAAACTACTTAGTCTATATAAGCTAAATTCCTATTTAAATTTAATAATATATACCTTAAATAAAGATAGAACCTATAACTATATAATATTTACTTCTAGAAGAAGCTTTAGCTCTAGCTTAAAAATACTATTAGTACTACTTTTAGTATTTATAATAGTAATATTAACTTCTATAAAATACTATCTATACTAGAAAATAAAGTAAATAATTATAACTTAGATATAGATAGCTAGTAGCCCTAGCTCTATACTATATAGCTAGTATAAAATAAGTTCTATCTCTAATCTTATAACTTTAAAGATAAAGTAGCTAGACTAATAAGAAATATATATTAACTATACTTTCTATAACTAGAAAGAGTATTTTAAGAAATATACCTACTTAGTAAAAAGGCTACTTTAAAGATCTAGTCTAATAAGCCTAATAAGATCTCTTACTTTAGTTATAGTAAACTAAGTACTAGAAAACTAAACTACCTTAACTATAAATAAAAGATAATAGACCCTAAAGTACTAGGAAAGATTAATAACTACTATATATATACCTATAATAATTTTAACCTAGAATTAGATATAGAAACTAAAGAATAATTTTTTAAATATAACTTCTAATTAAACTAAGAACTAGAACTAGAACTAGAATTAGACTAGAACCTAGAAAATAACTTACTCTAGGCCTAAAGCTATAGCCTAGAGATTAATAAAATTAGAAAAGTATAAGATACTACTAAAGCTTAGCTCTTAAGATAATAATATACTATACCTTAGCTTATAGAGTATAGATAGTCTAGTATAAGAAACTACTAGCTAACTTATAAGAAATATTATTAAGCTAATTTTCTTTTACTAGCTTTATAGATAAAAACCTTATAGTACTTTATATAGCTAGAACCTTAGCTAATAATAGAGTAGATATAAACTTTATTTTATAAAAGTTTACTTAAAAGTTTATAAAACTATAAATTATCTAGTTAACTAAACCTATTATCTATAAAGAATATAATAGTTTTTTATCTAAGTCTATTACTTACTAAGTTAAGTTTTTCTTATAAATTAATATATATATAGAGTAAATATTAGCCTATATTATTAAAAATATAGGCTAGTTTAATTTTATTTTAAAATTTATATAGTATAAAGTTTATACTATAAAACTTAACTACTATAATAAAATACTATCTTTTCTAGATATTTACTATTAGTAGTATTATTAGATAACTAAAGAAACCCCCTTAGTAGTATACTATAGTATACCTAGATATTACTTTACTTTAGCTCCTAAGAAGCTAGTATAAAAACTATTATCTACCTCTATAAAGCTTTTTAAATAGTACCTTAATAGGTATAAACTAAACTTACTAGTTAATATTTAGACTATTAGCTACTACGTAATATAAGCTCTTACTAAGAAGAATAAGAATATACTTATAGTACTAACTTTAAATAGATCCTTACCTCTAGTCTATAGCTATAAAATAGCTAAGAAGTTAGATTATATATAACTTTATAAGCTACTACCTATAATAAAACTCTAAGATATCTTATCTCCTAAGTTACTTTAACTATACTAAGACCTTATACCCTATTTTAATAAAAAAGTAGTAGAAAACCTTTTTCTTTATAGACTATATAACTTAGAAATTACCTTTAAGCTAGGCGTAAAGATTTTAGATACTAAACCCTACTCCTTTATAAGAAAATAAGATAAAGTAATCTAAAAATATATTTAAAAAATAGAGAAAATAGAATTTATTAGTAAATATAGCTCTTTAGCCTAGAATAATCTACTAATTATTACTAAACTAGATAGGAGCTTCTAAGTCTATATAGACTACTAGGAATTAAATAAAGTAATAATTAAAGATTAGTACTCTATTCTATTCTTTAGAGAAATACTAGCTTACTTTAATAAAGTAAAAATCTTCTTAAAATTTAATATAATATATACCTTTTACTACCTATATATTATACTAAATTTAAAATAGCTTATTATATTTATTATATACTTTAGTACCTATATATATAAAGTAGTACTCTTTAGCTTTACTAATATACTAGCTACCTTCTAATATATAATTAACTTAGCTCTATAAGAATTTCTAAATAAATTTTATACTATATATATAGATAATATTCTAGTTTACTTAGATAATAAAGTAGAATATATTTAGTATATTTATAAAGTACTTATATAACTAAAAGAGTATAGCTTCTTTATAAACTCTAAGAAATCTAGCTTCTATACTATATTAGTTAAATTTCTAGGTATAATTATATTAGATAAAGGAATAGTAATAAACTTTACTAAAGTCTAAGTAGTTTAAGAATAAGAGATACTAAAAACTTCTAAAGAAGTTTTAGCTTTTTTAAGCTATATTAGATTCTTCTAGTACTTTATTAAGAATTACTTAAGCTTTACCTTACTACTTACTAAGCTAATTAAGTTTAAAGTTATTACTATACCTACTAAAAGAGATAGACTACCCTTATAAAAGACTTACTATAAGCTATTTATAATTACTTAAGAATATATTAATATTTTTAATAAGCTAAAAGTAGCCTTTTAGCTAGAAGTAGTCTTACTCTACTTTAACTTCTTAAAACTTATCTATATTTAAATAAATACTTTAAAATAAGTAGTAAGTAAAGTAATAAGCTAACTAAATAAAAATAAAATCTAGTAACTAGTTAGCTTCTTTTTAAAAAAGTATACTCTAGTAGAGTATAACTATAATATCTATAACTTAGAACTTATAGCTATTATTTAAGTATTTAAAGAATAGAAACTAGAACTTATAAGTAGCCTATATATAATTAGTATTATTATAGACTACTATAACCTAGAAACTTTTATAATAACTAAAAAACTTAACTACTATTAGGCTTACTAGTTACTATTTCTATCTTAATTTAACTTTTATATTAAATATATACTAAGAGATATAAATAAGATTACTAATACTCTAAGTAGATACCTATAGAATTTACTTTTTAATAACTTAGACCCCTATATATTAAGTACTAACTAAATTATCTTTAAGCCCTATATTTTAGCCCTAGGAGTTAAGCTAGTATTAAATATAGTAATCTACGCCCTAAGCCTCTTAGACCCTAGAAAACTAAATAGGTTTATACTAAAATAAGCTACTATAGTATATACTTACCTTTACTATATTTTTAAAATAAACCCTAATTCTATAAAACTACTAGAAGAGTTTTTACTACCTACTAATAGGAAATTAGACCTAGAACTCTTACTATACCCTACTAACCTATACCTAATAGAAAAACTCCTAGATATAGTATATACTAAAGACTCTATAGCCTAAGCTATATTTACTACTATAGATAGTAGAGCTTAGAAACTATTAAAAGCTTTTTATAAAGTAAGGTACTATTTTTTATAATTAGATATTAGCTTTACTAGATCTAGTAAGGAAAAGTACTTCTAGGTTAATAGAATATACCTATATATCTTCCTAAACGTTTAACTTTATTACTAAATCTTTAACTTATACTATAATTATTAGTTAGTAGGCTATAAAAAATCTTATAGTATACAATATCTAATATATAAGTACTATTACTAGCTAAAAATACTCTAAGTAATTAAGTAATACTATAATACTTACTTAACCTACTACTATATAAAGAGCCCCTAAGATAGTAGATATAGCTATTTCTAACCTATACTAATCTCTTATATATACTAGACTAATATTTTAGTAAACTATATTTAAGCCCTACTACTATATAAAAATAGTAGTAAAATCTATAAATATATTTTAGTAATTTACTATTAACTTATAAAAAGATACTACTTCTTTTTATATAAGTCTCTAAAACTTAAAGAAACTACCTAGTATTTTATAACTATCTTTAAGCTCTATAGAATTCTAATTAATATTATATCTAATAGAAAAACTACTTTTATAAAATAGTTTTAGTACTAGGTCTATAAACGTCTCTATATTACGTAAAAGCTTTCTATAGCCTACTACTTAGAAATAAATAGCTAGACTAAATAAATAAATTAGGCCTTAGAAATTTTCTTAAGGTAGTATATTAATTATAAGTAAGATAATTAGGCTACTTAGCTATATATTACTAAGTTTTAAGTAAATAATACTATTAATACTTCTATTAAGATAACTCCTTTTTTTATAAATTTAGGATACTACCCTTATAGTAGTATATACCCTAGTAAGAATAATAAATCTTAGCTAAACCCTTTCTAATATAAGTAACGTATATAAGTAAATAAGCTACTTACTACTTATAGTAACCTAGTAGTATACTTTAAAGAAAAAATACTCTAGGTATAGTAAGAATAAATAGCTTAAGCTAATACTTCTTATTATAGTATACTAGTATATAAAGTTAGTAACTAAGCTTATATTAGTATAGCTAATTAGAAAACTACTTATCTAACTCTAAAGCTTAATAACTAGTAAGTAGGCCTTTACTCTATTATAAAAGTTATCTATAATAGTAGGGTATATAAACTTATACTACCTTAGGAAATACTAAATAAAGGCGTATTTCCTATCTTTTACTTAAAGCTACTACGCCCTAGAGACTAAAAGCTCTTATTAGACTAAAACCTACTCTAGCTAGTCTCTATTATTATTACTAATAAAGAAACTAGTAGTATATATAAAAAATATTTTATTAAAGCTATTATAGATATACGCCTTAAAGAGTAAAGTAAACTAGTAGGTTAGTACTACTTAGTATAGTAGATAGGGTATAAAAAACTTATATAAGAGCTTATAAAAGAATTTACTAAATATAAAGCTACTTTTAGCTTTTACTAGAACTACTTAAAGAAACTTATACTACTAATTTTACATATACCTATAAATTAAAAACCTAATAAGAATATAATCTATTAAAGTACTACGCTCTACTACCTTAAAAGCTACTACTTTAAGCTTAGCCTATAATAAATAGCTACTTATAGTCTTAAGGTACCTAGTAGTAAACTAATAAGAACTTTAATTACTAAAGCTATATAAGGCCTACTACTTAAAAAAGGTACTAAACTATAGGTTAGAGGGTTACCTTACCTCTAGTAATATACTAGTAATAAGTATATAGCTAACTACTACCTAGGAAATAAAGCTAGCTAGTATAATACTAGTTTTACTAAAAGGTAGTATAAGCTTAAGTAGTACTATAAGTAATAGCTCTTAAAAAGCCTATAAAGTTTAGAGAAAAAGTACTAGAGTCTAGTAATTAAGCTACTTTATACTTTAAAGCTAAAGTCTATAGTACTTTTATACCTACTAAAAAGCTTTTATAATATAACTACTACTTACTATTAAGTTAAGTATAAAGTAGTTAATTATTAAAGATTTTAAACTACTTTTCTTATATAATATATAAATACTTTTAGGTTTAATTTTATTATTATAAAGCTAAGGTAGTAGAAAAAAGTATATAGTTAATATATTTTATATATAGAAGTTATATAAAACTAATATTTATACTAAAATTTATAAAAACTTTAGCTCTATACTTACTAAGTACTACCTTAAACTTAGCTATTTTTAACCCTACTTCCTTTTTATTAACTTTTCTTAGCCTCTATTAAAGCTATCTACTATTATATACTAGTAATAGACTTATATAGGCTTCTATTTAGCTCTAAAGATTTACCTATTAAGAGGAAAGAGATATATAAAAGAGTAATCCCTTTTATCTTTAAATTCTACTTATATTAGTAAGTTTATATAAACTTACTAATATTAGTATATATTAGTAAGTTTATAACTTACTAATATAGTAAGTATTAGTAAGTTTATAACTTACTAATACTTATTAATATACTAGCTTATTAGTAAGCTACTAGGTATATATACTTAGTATAACCCTAGATAGCTTTTTATCTACTATTTACTCTTTTTTAATTAACTACTTACTACTTCCTTTAAGCTATACTTATATAAAGTCTACTTTATAGTAATATTAGTTTAGTCTAAAATAAACTTTTAGTAGAAGTTATAAAATTCTATAAAGGACTATAGTTATACTAATATCTTAAGGTCTTTCTAGGTAAGTATTTCTTACGTCTTTATAGGTTCTACTCTTAAATATCCTAGTATAATTATATATCTAAAGTATATAGTTCTTTATATATAGAATTTATACTTCTTTTTATAAAGTTATAGTCTTACTTATACTAGTTTCTTTAGAATAGCTTATATATACTACTTATATTCCTTTAGTATTTTAGAGTATATAAAGATATTATTAAGGTAGGCTATAGTAAACCTATCTAGGTATAGTTATAGTATATTATTAATTTAGGCTTAGAAGGTTTCTAGTATATTTATTAATCTAAAAGGTATTACTAGATATTTATATAATCTAAGCTTTAATTAAAAAGTTATTTTTTATTTCTTACTTTTAGCTATTCTAATTTAATAGTAAGTATTTTTTATACCTAATTTTATTAACTATTAGGCGTTAACTAATTAGTTTTATAGTTCTAAGATTAGAGGTAGTAGGTATTAGTTTTTAATTATAATATTATTAAGTTATTAGTAGTTAATATATAACTAGTATTTTACTATATCTTTCTTTAGTATAAATATAAGTAGGTATACTACTAGTAAGTTTAATAGTTATATCTATCTTTTCTTAAAACTATTTTAAATATATTTTTATAGTATTCTATCTTCTTTTAGTATTAACTTATAGATAAGTCTATACTTAGGTATTATTCCTAGTTTTAATAGAATTATTACGTCCTATAGTTAATATTTAGGTAGTATTTCTTCTAGTATAGTAAAGACCTCTTATAAGTTATTATACTCTAGAGGTATAATCTTTTTATATATAGTCTCTTCTACTATATATAAGTATACTATATACTTATCTATTTTTCTTAGTTTATAGAATATAACTATTTTTATTTTCTAGTTAATTTATAGGTTAGCTTACTTAAGCTATAAGGTTTTTAAGATAATATCTTATCTTCTATCTATTTTTATAATATTATATATAATAGGTTTAGTCTAGCTTTTTAACTTAAAGTAAGCTATCTTTATTTCTTTTATAATAGGGTTTTTAAAAGCTTTTCTTTTAATTATTATAATATTATAGCTATATTATTTCTATTTAGTTAGTATATACCTAATATTTATATATTACTATAAAGTAAAGTTTCTTATTACTCTACTATCTATTATAGCTATAACTAGTTAATCTCCTAAGAATCTATATATAAAGATTCTAGAGTTATAGTTTATTTATCTAGTAGCTTATAGCTATTTATTTCTTTATTCTCTTACCTTTAACCTTTTTATATATTTTTTAAGTTCTATATATTCTAGGTATTTATTATTAATATAATAGATAACTAATTTTTCTAGATAGTATTTTATAGGTCTTATTAGTAGTAGTTCTATATAAATATACTCTAGCCTATTCTACTAGAAGGTTAGTTACTAATCTTTAGTTAACTATTTACCTATTTTATAGTATTTATAGTCTTCTATAAAGTAGTAAGTCTAATCTAATTATTAGTATTTAGTATATTTAGGGTTTCTTAACTAACTATTCTTAGATATCTATTTAGAATTAATCTTCTAGTAATATATTAGGACTAGTTAATCTATTATCTTATTAGTATATCTTAATAAACCTATAACCTCTTTATTTCCTATAATAAACGTATCTAGGACCTTAAGGTTTCTAGACTTATTCTTAATAATAATATTAGGTATTTTTAAAAAAATATATTATTACTTAGGTATAACTTTACTAGACCTTATATCTATAGGTAAGTCCTTTAAAGGTAATTTTTTAGTAGACTCCTCTTAAGTTACTACTAATTATACCTTTTTTAACTAGTATCTTATACTTACTTTTATATTACTATACTCTTTATAGTAGTTATTATAGTACTTAGTCTAGTATTTCTTTATATATTTACTTATTCTAGCTAGCTTTACTAGTTCTAGTACTTCTTTAATTTTCTTAGTTACTACTACTTATTTTTTTTTTATTCTTCTATTATTTAAAGCTTTAAAAAAGTAGTTTTTTATAAAATATCTTAGTTTTTTATAATTAAAGTATACTTTTACGTTCCTAAGCCTTTACTTATTATAGTCTACTTTTTTATTCTAGTTAGTATACTTATATATAATACTTAATTATATAGGTTCTAGACTATATAAGCTTTTTTTTAGTAAGCTCTAGTAGTATAGCTAGTTATATATATTTACTATACTAGGTAGTTTATTTTTATTAAATATATATAATTAGTTATTAATTTTAATAGTAAGTTAAATTAATCTTTAAAGTATTTCTAGTATATCTATTAAGATAAAAGCTTACTAGAGTACTAGTTTAAGATCTTTATAATATTAGTTTCTTAAGGTTTTATTACTTTAGTTTAACTTTACTATAAGTTACTTAAACTCTAAAGTATAGTAGGCTATAAACTTAGTTTACTTTAGTCTTTAGAGTTTAGCCTTTACTACTTCTTTTATATCTATATCTTTAAATATAAAGCTTAGTCTTTACTTAAAATAGTTATAGCTACTAAAGAGCTACTATATCTTAATACTCTTTTAGTTATTAGAACTTAAACTCTCTTCTAAGTATATTTTAAACTAGTCTATTACTTTTCTTATAAAGTAAGCTATAATAAAAGATATCTTATAGGTTTTACTTTAGATTTAGCTAGAATTAAAGGTTATATAAATTAATATATTAGCTAAAAATCTTTTAAGTTTAGTTCTAGTACTATTAAACTTTTCTAGTACTTTAAGTTTAAGTAGTTTAGTCTTTATATTATTAATTTATATAGTAAGCTTATAAATTTACTATACTATATACTATAAAAGTTTTTAATCTTCTCTTTAAGTTCTAAGAATCTTTTTAATCTAGATATTATTTATTATAATTATTAGTATACTTAAAGATTATATAGAAGTTATTATTATTACTATTAACTTTAATAGTTAAAGTATAAAGTAAATTACTTAACTAAATAAAGTACTTTAGGGTTTAGGTATAATAGTAAATTAGTAACTAAGATTAAGTATTATAGAGAATAAGGCTTAAGCTTAGGAATAATTAGGAGATAGATTATTAATTATTAGCTATAGCTAAGCTACTCCTTTTATAGTAGTATAGTACTTAGTAGAGCTAAGGATTTATAGGTTCTAGATATAGGGAACTAAGGTTACTAGGTTCTATAGAGAACGCTAATTAGCTAAGGTATCTATAGTAGGCTTCTATATATAATTATAAGGTAGACTTTATACAAGTATAGCTTAAAGGAGGTAGTAAGTAGTTAATTAAAAAAGAGTAAATAGTAGATAAAGAGCTATCTAGGGTTGTACTAAGTATATATACCTAGTAGCTTACTAATAAGCTAGTACGTTAATAAGTATTAGTAAGTTATAAACTTACTAACACTTACTATATTAGTAAGTTGTAAACTTACTAATACTTACTATGTTAGTAAGTTGCAAACTTACTAATACTTACTATGTTAGTAAGTTACAAACTTACTAACATAGGTAGAATTTAAAGATAAAAGAGATTACTTCCTTACACGTCTCCTTCCTCTTAATAAGCAAATCCCTAGAGCTAGATAGGGGCCTATATAAGTCTATTACTAGCGTATACTAGTAGATAGCTTTAATAGAGGCTAAGAAAAGTTAATAAAAAGGAAGTAGGGTCGAAAATAGCTAAGTTTAAGGTAGTACTTAGCAAGTATAGAGCTAAGGTTTTCGTAAATTTTAGTATAAATATTAGTTTCGCGTAACTTCTATACATAAAACGTATTAACTATATACCCTTTTCTACTACCTTAACTCTATAATAATAAAATTAAACCTAAAAGTGTTTGTATATTATATAAGAGGAGTAGTTTAAGATCTCTAATAATTAACTACTCTACGCTTAACTTAATAGCAAGTAATAGTTGCGTTATAAAAGCTTTTCTAGTAGGTATAAGAGTACTATAGGCTTTAGCCTTAGGGTGTAGGGTAGCTTAATTACTAGACTCTAGTACTTTTTCTCTAAACTTTACAGGCTTTTTAGGGCTATTATTTGTAGTACTACCTAAGCTTACGCTACCTTTTTTAGTAAAACTAGTATTATACTAGCTAGCCTTATTTCCTAGGTAGTAGTTAGCTATATACTTGTTGCTAGTATATTACTAGGGTAAGGCAACCCTCTAACCTATAGTTTAGCGCCTATTTTAGGTAGTAGGCCTTGTATAGCTTTAGTAATTAAAGTCCTTATTAGTTTACTACTAGGCGCCTTAAGACTATAAGTAGCTATTTGTTGTAGGCTAGGCTTAAGGTAGTAGCTTTTAAGGTAGTAGAGCGTAGTACCTTAATAGGTTATATCCTTGTTAGGTTTCTAATTTGTAGGTATACGCAAGATTAGTAGCGTAGGTTTCTCTAGGTAGTTCTAGTAAAAGCTAAAGGTAGCTTTATATTTAGCAAATTCTTCTATAGGCTCCTACGTAGGTTTTTTATATCTTATCTATTATACTAAATAGTACTAACCTACTAGTTTACTTTACTCTTTAAGGCGTACGTCTATAATAGCTTTAACAAAATATTCTTTATATACACTACTAGTTCCTTTATTAGTAATAATAATAGAGACTAGCTAGGGTAGGTCTTAGTCTAGTAGGGGCTTCTAGTCTCTAGGGCGTAGTAGCTTTAGGTAAAAGACGGGAAATATACCTTTGTTTAGTATTTCCTAGGGTAGTATAAGTTTATATACCCTGCTATTGTAGATAACCTTTATAATAGGGTAAGGGCCTACCTACTAGTTATTAAGCTTTAGGGTTAGATAAGTAGTTTTCTAATTAGCTATACTAATATAAGCTTAGTTACTAACCTTATATACTAGTATACTATAACGAGAAGTATTAGCTTAAGCTATTTGTTTTTACTATACCTAGAGTATTTTTTCCTTAAGGTATACTACTAGGTTACTATAGGTAGTAAGTAGCTCGTCTACTTGTATACGTTGCTTGCGTTAAGAAGGGTTTAGCTAGGATTTATTGTTCTTGCTAGGGTATATACTACTACAAGGGTAGTATCCTAAATCTATAAAAAAAGGGGTTATCCTAATAGAGGCATTAATAGTATTATTTGCTTAAAACTTAGTAACGTATAGCTAAGTAGCCTAATTATCTTGCTCGTAATTAACGTACTACCTTAGGAAAATTTCTAAGGCCTAATTTATTTATTTAGTCTAGCTATCTATTTCTAGGTAGTAGGCTATAGAAAGCTTTTGCGTAATATAGAGGCGTTTATAGACCTAGTACTAAAACTATCCTATAAAAGTAGTTTCTCTATTAGATATAATATTAATTAGAACTCTATAGAGCTTAAAGATAGTTATAAAATACTAGGTAGCTTCTTTAGGTTTTAGGGACTTGTATAGAAAGAAGTAGCGTCTTTTTATAAGTTAATAGTAAATTACTAGGATATATTTATAGATCCTACTACTATTTTTGTATAGTAGTAGGGCTTAAATATAGTCTACTAAAATATTAGTCTATTATACGTAAGGGATTAGTATAGGTTAGAGATAGCTATATCTACTATCTTAGGGGCTCTTTATATAGTAGTAGGTTAGGTAAGCGTTATAGTATTACTTAATTACTTAGGGTATTTTTAGCTAGTAATAGTACTTATATATTAGATATAGCGTACTATAGGGTCCTTTATAGCCTACTAACTAATAATTATAGTATAGGTTAAAGATTTAGTAACGAAGTTAGGCGTTTAGGGGGATATATAGGCGTATTCTATTAACCTAGAGGTACCTTTTCTTACTAGATCTAGTAGAGCTAATATCTAATTATAAAAAATAGTACCCTACTTTATAGAAGGCTTTTAATAGTTTCTAAGCTCTACTATCTATAGTAGTAAATATAGCTTAGGCTATAGGGTCTTTAGTATACGCTATATCTAGGAGTTCTTCTATTAGGCGTAGGTTAGTAGGGTATAGTAAGAGTTCTAGGTCTAATTTCCTATTAGTAGGTAGTAAAAACTCTTCTAGTAGTTTTATAGAATTAGGGTTTATCTTAGAAATATAGTAAAGGTAGGCGCGTACTATAGTAGCTTGTTCTAGCGTAAACCTATTTAGTTTTCTAGGGTCTAAGAGGCTTAGGGCGTAGATTACTATATCTAATGCTAGCTTAACTCCTAGGGCTAGAACGTAGGGCTTAAGGATAATTTAGTTAGTACCTAATATATAGGGGTCTAAGTTGTTAAAGGGTAAATCCTATAGGCGTCTACTTAGGGTATTAGTAATCTTGTTTATATCTTCTAGTACGTATTTAATATAGAAGTTAAATTAGGATAGGAATAGTAACTAGTAGGCCTAATAGTAGTTAAGTTTTTTAGTTATTATAAAGGTTTCTAGGTTATAGTAGTCTATAATAATGCTAATTGTGTATAGGCTACTTATAAGTTCTAGTTCCTATTCTTTAAATACTTAAATAATAGCTATAAGTTCTAAGTTATAGATGTTATAGTTATACTCTACTAGGGTATACTTTTTTAAGAAGAAGCTAACTAGTTACTAGATTCTATCCTTATTTAGTTAGCTTATTACTCTACTTACTACCTATTCTAAGGTATCTATTTAAATATAGATAGGCTTTAAGGAGTTAAAGTAGAGTAAGACTACTTCTAGCTAAAAGGCTACTTTTAGCTTATTAAAGGTATTAATATATTCCTAGGTAATTGTAAATAGCTTGTAGTAGGTCTTTTGTAGGGGTAGCTTATCTCCTTTAGTAGGTATAGTAATAACTTTAGACTTAATTAGCTTAGTAAGTAGTAGGGCAAGGCTTAAGTAATCTTTAATAAAGCGCTAGAGGAATCTAGTATAGCCTAGAAAAGCTAAAACTTCTTTAGGGGTTTTTAGTATCTTTTATTCTTAAACTACCTAGACTTTAGTAGGGTCTATTACTATTCCTTTATCTAATATAATTATACCTAGAAATTTAACTAATATAGTATAGAAGCTAGATTTCTTAGGGTCTATAAAGAAGCTATACTCTTTTAGTTATATAAGTACTTTATAAACGTGCTAAATGTATTCTACTTTATTATCTAAGTAAACTAGAATATTATCTATATATATAGTGTAAAATTTATCTAGAAATTCTTATAGAGCTAAGTTAATTACGCGTTAGAAGGTAGCTAGTATATTAGTAAGGCTAAAGGGTACTACTTTATATATATAGGTACTAAAGTATATAATAAATATAGTAAGCTATTCTAAATTTAGTATAATACGTAGGTAGTAAAAGGCGTATATTATATTAAATTTTAAGAAGATCTTTGCTTTATTAAAGTAAGCTAGCGTTTCTCTAAAGAATAGAATAGAGTACTAATCTTTAATTATTACCTTATTTAATTCCTAGTAGTCTACGTAGACTTAGAGGCCCCTATCTAGTTTAGTAATAATTAGTAGATTATTCTAGGCTAGGGAGCTGTATTTACTAATAAATCCTATTTTCTCTATTTCTTAGACGTATTTTTAGATTACTTTGTCTTGTTTTCTTATAAAGGGGTAGGGTTTAGTATCTAGGATCTTTGCGCCTAGCTTAAAGGTAATTTCTAAGTTGTATAGTCTATAAGGGGGAAGGTTTTCTACTACTTTCTTATTAAAATAGGGTATAAGGTCTTAGTATAGTTAAAGTAACTTAGGGGATAGGATATCTTAGAGTTTTATTATAGGTAGTAGCTTATAAAATTATATATAATCTAACTCCTTAGCTATTTTATAGCTATAGACTAGGGGTAGGAATCTATCTAAGGTTAGTACTATAAGTATATTCCTATTCTTCCTAGTAAGGGCTTGTATTATATAGTAGCTAATAGTCTAAATATTAACTAGTAAGTCTAGTTTATACCTATTAAGGTGCTATTTAAGAAACCTTATAGGGGTAGATAATAGTCTTTATACTAGCTTCTTAGGGGCTAAAGTAGAGTAATATCTAGGCGCGCTATAGTATACTACTAAGGGGGTTTCTTTAGTTATCTAATAATACTACTAATAGTAAATATCTAGAAAGGATAGCGTTCTATTATAGTAGTTAGGTTTTATAGTATAGACTCTACGCTATATAAATCTTAAAATAAGATTAAACTAGCCTATATTTTTAATAATATAGGCTAACGTTTGCTCTATATATATATTAATTTATAGGAAGAACTTAACTTAGTAAGTAATAGACTTAGATAGGGAACTATTATATCCTTTATAGATAATAGGTTTAGTTAACTAGATAATTTATAGTTTTATAAGTTTCTAGGTAAACTTTTATAAGATAAAGTTTACGTCTACTCTATTATCTACTAAGGTTCTAGCTACGTAAGGTACTACGAGGTCTTTACCTATAAAGCTAGTAAAGGAGAATTAGCTTAATAATGTTCTCTATAGGTTAGTTAGTAGTTTTCTATACTAGACTATCTATACTCTATAGGTTAAGGTATAGTATATTATTATTATAAGAGCTAAGCTTTAGTAGTATCTTATATTCTTCTAATTCTATTAATCCCTAGGCTATAGCTTTAGGCCTAGGGTAGATTGTTTTCTAAGTCCTCGTCTAATTCTAGTTCTAGTTTTAGTTCCTAGTCTAATTAGGAGTTGTATTTAAAAAATTATTCCTTAGTTTCTATATCTAATTCTAGGTTAGAATTATTATTAGTATATATATAGTAATTGTTAGTCTTTTTTAGTACTTTAGGATCTATTATCTTTTATTTATAGTTAAGGTAGTCCTATTTTCTAGCACCTAGTTTACTATAGCTAAAGTAGTAGATTTTATTAGGCCTATTAGACTAGGTCTTTAGGGTAGCCTTTTTACTAGGTAGGTATATTCCTTAGAATACTCCTTCTAGTTGTAGGTATAGTTAATATATATCTCTTGTTAGTCTAGCTACTTTATCCTTAAAGTTATAAGATTAGGGGTAGAACTTATTTTATATAGGCTGTATAGTATAGAGCTAGGACTACTAGCTATCTATATCTAAGTTATAATTATTTACCTTATTTTCTAGTATAGAGAGCATTTTATAGAAGTTAGCATTGCTATTATAGATACTAGGGGTAGTACTAATAGTATTTTTAAGCTAGGGCTAAAGCTTCTTCTAGAGGTAAATATTGTATAGCTATAGGTTCTATCTTTATTTAAGGTATATATCGTTAAATTTAGATAGGAATTTAGCCTATATAGACCTAGTAGTTTTGTAGGTTAGGTATTCTAGCCTAAACTTAGCTATCTCTAGGGTTTTATAGTAAGCTTCCCTAGTTCCTATAGAATCTATATTACTAAAGTAGTAAAAGAGAGTAAAAAAACAAGTAATTTCTTCTTAATATAGGTATATAACTCTATTAGGTATAGTAAGGTATAACTACGCTAACTTAGTATAGTAGTATATAATAATATTAGCCTAGGTTTATATACTAATATACTTTTTTCTATTTACTATAAAGTAGTTATATATAGACTAGATAAAGGATATAACGTCTACGCTACGTTCTAAACCTAAGAATTATAGTAGCTTTACTAAGTAATCCTCTTGTTCTTCGTACTAGTAAAAGTTAAAGGCTAGTTCCTATATACTAGTTAAAAATAGGGTTAGAGTAATTTCCTCCTTATTAAAGATGTACTAGCCTACTATTATTACTTAAGGCTTAAATTCCTCTTTAAGGTTGCTAGGTTAATAGCCTCGTATTAAGATTCTTGTATTAGTAGGCTCTAGCTTACTAGGGGCTAGGGTATCTAGGTTAAAGGTTTCTAGTATAGCTCGTTTAGTAGGTAGAGCTATAGGTAGGGCCTTGTAGAAGATTTTATCTTTACGTAGCTTATTATATTTAGCTATAGCTTCTTTATATAAGGCTTTGTACTAGATAGCTTTATAGCCTAAGGCGTTATATTACTCTATAATAGAGTTATAGTCTTATAGAGATTATTCTAGGCGCTTATAGAGTTAGGTATACTCCTAGGCTTATTAGGTAAGTTAGTTGTCTTATATAGAAAGTTGTTTATCTAGTCTACTTAGGTAGGTTATATATTTCTAATTCTAAGCGTTTACTAAATTAGTTACTTTAAGGGTGTAAGGGGTCTAGGGTAGGAAGCTAGATTAGGTAGGCTTAGCGCTGTCGACTAGTTCTACTAGGCCGAGTAACTAGTGTTGCTAGCTCTATCAGCTAGTATATTCCCCTGTATACAACTTAGTACAACCCTAAGCGAGTTCTAGGCAAGTCTAAAGAACTTTAAGCAATAATAACTAGTATATATATTATATACTACTGCAAATAGCTTAACTAGCTATTAGCCCCTTTTTGGTTTAGTTTAGTAGTATACTAAGTCCTTACAAAATAGCTAGTTGCCCTAGAGTCGTTGGTTCGAACCTAGGTCTCGCCCTAAAAGCCTAACATCGTTACTAAATTGTTTTGGGACGAATATACTATATATTTTATAGTACTAAAGTTGCTTTAGGGAAATAATTGTATCTAGTTTAGTTTAAATTATC
>JALNQA010000180.1:0-20983 GCA_028456235.1 Ophiosphaerella narmari | reverse complement strand
TTAGATACTTAGTTAGATACTAATTATTAAATATCTACTATATATAGATACCTTTAATAGCTAAAGTAATTAGCTTACAAGATATTATTTTTAACAAATCTACTATCTTTAATAGCTAGATAGAGGACCTAATAGATAACCTTATATATTAAACCCTAAAAGAGATTACAACGCTCGTACGCACTATTAAGCTACCTACGCTAACCTATTAGCCTAAAACTAAGTTGTTCTACAAAGATAATACTAACTTAGACGTATTAACCTAAATAGATAACGTTAACCTACCTAGATACTATTAAGGTAAGAAGATTGTAGATTACTACCTAACTCCTCTATCTACGCTACTACTAGTAGCGTTACTAGCTTAATTAATAACTAGTACAACTAAGTCTAGGATAGAAGACTTTAATAATACTAGCTTATCTAAAATAGTACTATAGGTAGTAGTATTTATAGCTAGCCTATAAGCTAGAAACGTTAGAGAATATAGAGGAGAAGTAATTAATAAGGCTAAGATAAAGAAGCTACTATTAAAAGGCGTAAAGCTCTATCTAAGCTAGCTTCTACCTCTTCTAATATACTAAAGTAATTTTAATAATTATCTAATAAGTAAGCTATTTAAAGAAGCTAAGTAAGATTATTTAGATAGCTATAAAAAGATAAGGTTATAGACTAAAGTACTAGCTAAACCTATTAAATAGTCTAGTTAGTAGATACTAGATTGTATATAGGTATATACGTATAAACTTAACTAGTAGTATTAATTCCTTAAATATAAAGCTCGATTAGTTATACGTAGAGATTAGTAATAAAATATTATAGTACAAGATACCTACGTAGCTACTCTAGCTAGCTGTTTATTCTAAATATTTATAGTAATATTAGCTAAATATAACTTTAAGGTAAAGTAATTTAATATTTTAAACGCCTTTACCTATACTATAATTAATAGAGAGATATATATAAGAATACTAAAGGGTTATTAGAAAGCTAGTATAATCCTACTAGTTTAAAAGGCCCTATATAGACTCTAGATTTTACCTCTCTTATAGTAAAAGGACTTTATATCTTTACTTAATACTATTAGCTTTATAATAATCTTATATAAGCTATACTATATAATTAAAGATAGAGTAATCTTCTTCTTCTACGTAGATAATATTAATATAGGATTCTATCTATAGAAGTAAAAAGAATTTAAGAAAGTAACTAAGCTACTTAAAGAGAAATATACTATTACTAGTAGAGAAGATATATATTAGTTCCTTAGAGTAGAAGTTATACGAGATAGAAAATAATAGCTTATCTAGCTATTATAGGTAGTATACGCTAATAAAATTAGCTAGCTTATAGATAAGTAAGATATACGCTATAATACCCCTATAGCTACTACTAAGCTTATACTATATAAGGGCTCTATAACTCTATCTAAAATTAATAAGTATTAGTAAAAAATTAGCTCTCTACTATTTATAGTAGTTACTATACGTCTAGATATAGCTTTTATAACCTTATAACTAGCTTAATTTCTTACTAACCTAAGTATAGCTTATTAAGACGCTATAGATTAAGTACTCTTATACCTATTAGCTATAAGGTAGAAAGTACTATAACTAGGAGGAAGAGACTTACTATAAGTAGCTAGTAATACCTTATTTACTAATAATATACTAGATAGAAAAAGCTCTTAAGGTTATATAATTAAGCTCTTTAATAGGCTTATTACGTAGAGGGTAAGTAAATAAGATATAGTTATAACTTTAACTACTAAGGCTAAGCTCTTTACGCTATTACAAGTAACTAAAGAGGTACTATTTATAACAAGATTACTTAATAAGCTATAGGTTAAACTACCTAGCTATTAAATTATAATCTAGTATAATAATACGTAGATAATCTAGCTTATAACTAAAGAGCTAGCTAAACTCTAGACTAAACTATAGTATATAGATATCTATAACTACTAGCTATAGTAAAAAGTATTAGCTAGTAGAATCTAGGTCTAATATACTCTATTAAATAAGATAATTACTAATAGTTTTATAAAGGTTATACTAGCTAATAAGTAAGATTACTTCTTAGCTTAACTTAGACTTGTATAAATACTAGAGTATTACGTAAAGTATAAGTTACCTCTTAATAAAATTTAAGACTAGCTTAACTATATATATCTTAGTCTAGCTTAATATTAGGTTTTAAGCTAAAGGGGTGTATTAGATTATATAGCTAATTTAGCTAACTTAGCTAGTAGCTAACTATAATTATCTTATATATAAGCTTATATACGAGCTTAACTACGAGCTAACCTATAGGCTAACTTAAAGACTTACGTTAATAAGTTAATATTAATAAAGTAACGTTAGTAGTAATTAAGATAGTAATTATAATTATAATAGCAATTAATATTATATATACGCTAAGAGCTTAGTAAGTAACCTTAATCTTTATAAGAATTAATACTAGTACTACGCTAGTAGCTAGGCTAGTAAACTAGTAGAATATCGATATATCTAGACTTAGCTAAGGTAGGTACTAACCTAAGTACTAGCTTATCTCTTATAGAAGTATAAAGGACTTAAAGGCCTAACCCTTATATAAGCTTAACGCTAGCTAAGGTATTACTCTAACTAAGGCTTACCCTAACTAAGGCCTTACTATTACTAAGGTATTAGTAGCTAATAGAGCTAAGGATATATAGAGGAGTACAATAGTAGATAGAATTAATAAGTAATATTAGAATAGTATACTTAATACAATCTATTTTATACTAATTAAACTTAAGCCTATATAGGCGTTACCTAAAAGCCTTTTTTACAATCTCTATTTACTTAATATTAACTATATTAATCTATCTTATTAATCCTTTTAAAACTCCCTTTTATCTAATACTACTACTACCTATACTACTACTACTACTATAAAGCTAGGGGCGTACCTAGGCTACTTTAGCTAAGTACTAGGCTAAGAAAGTTATTTTACTACTACTACTACCTATACTTTTACCTTTACTACTACTACTTTTACTTATACCTACGTATATACCTCTTTACTCCTACTAGCCTATACCTATACTACTACTACTACTACCTACTCTTTTACTCTCTACTTTCTATTATAGTTAGAAGAGTACTTACTATATAGAGTTATACCTAGTATATATAAAAAGTATACTTACTAGCTACTCTACTAGTAAGTACTTTAACTATAATAGTAGAAGAATATACTACTAGTTATATACTTCTAGGTATAAGTATAAGGCTATATAAGTCCTTCTTAGCTCTTAGCTTTACTACTTTTAATAATTACTTTTTCTAATATATTTTATAGCCCTACTACTACTACCTAAGTAGCTTATAATTTTATTAGTATACTTAAAAGTAATATCTTAGTATATTAGGTTTTAAAACTATATATAGCTTTCTAAGTACTTTTAAGTACTATAGAGGTACTAGAAAATAAAGAAGAAGAAAAAGAAGAAGATAAAGAAAGTAAAAATAAGGCTAGCTTAGTACTAAGTAAGCTCTATAAAATTAGTAAAGAGCTTAAAGTACTAATCTACTAGGCTATTAACTTTATTTTTAAGTAAAAGATCTACTATCTCTATACTTTAGTACTTATACTATACTTATATTATAGTAAAAGTATTTTAAATACTTTTTATAAATAATAGTAATACTAGTACCTTTTTTCTTACTCTTCTAAGTTATCTATATATTATTCTACCTTTTATATTATAGGTAATAACCTTATATATAGCCTAGAGCTAATAGAACTATTAGAAAATTAGTATAACTATAAGAGCTACTTAGATTATAGATAAGATAACGTAGTAGATTATAATTTAGATATATAAAGAGGTTATATAAGATAATAGAAATAAGTACTTTATAATACTTAGCTATAATAAAGTATAAAGTTACTATTAAGACTATAGTATATAGATAGAAGACTTTATAACCTTTAAAGTCTTATAGTTAAGTTTAAGTTTTACTTTAAACCTACTACTTTACTTATATACCTATAACTCCTCTAAACCTTAAGTTTTTTAGTAATACTTACCTATTACTCTAACCCCTAGTTATTAAATTACTACTATATCTAATTACCTAAGGCTCTTTATTTAGTTATATAATCTACTTTATATTTTATAGTTTTTTTTATATATTCTTTAGATTTAGATAAGCTTTAAATCTATTAAACTACTACTTAGGTAGGTATTTTATTAGCCTATTAGCTAGTATCTTATTTATAGGTATATAAGATACTTAGAAACTTTCTTTTAAGTACTTTTACCTAAGCTATATATTTTAAATATCTATATAGTATAAGTATATTATTATCTTTTTATTTTTACTTACTATAAAATAAATTATATATTTATTATTATAGAAAATTATCTAAATAGTACCTATATATAATATAAGTTCTTTAAAAAGTCTTTTAAGAGCTATTACCTCTTTACTTATATACTCTAGTATAAAGAGTTTAGCTTTAGTTATTAAGGTTATAACTATAGCTTAATATACTACTTTCTATACTATTACTCTACTAAAGAGTATTATAATATAGCCTTATAATAAGTATTAGCTCTTTATATTATTAGTAAATAATATATCTCTATATATTAGTAGCTCTAGCCCTAAGTATTACCTATATTAGTATAAGGTAGACTTTACGCAAGTATAGCTTAAAGGAGGTAGTAAGTAGTTAATTAAAAAAAAGTAAATAGTAGATAAAGAGCTATCTAGGGCTATACTAAGTATATATACCTAGTAGCTTACTAATAAGCTAGTACGTTAATAAGTATTAGTAAGTTATAAACTTACTAATACTTACTATATTAGTAAGTTACAAACTTACTAATACTTACTATATTAGTAAGTTATAAACTTACTAATATATACTAATATTAGTAAGTTTATATAAACTTACTAATATAGGTAGAATTTAAAGATAAAAGGAATTACTCCCTTATAATTAGATTACTTTATAACGTATTTAGTATAAATAGATAATTACTTAATTTATAGCTACTAAGTACTACTTACTAGGGTTAGTAAAGTATTATAAAAGTTTTATAGTAGTATATACTATATCTAGGTATAGTATTATTACTATATATAGTACTAATCTAATATATTCTTAATAGCTTTTAACTTTTTATTTAGTAGCTTTTCTAGTATACTTTATAAGGTCTACGCTTAAGAAGAAAGTAGCTAGCTATCTAGCTAAGCTAGCTAAATTAAACTTTTTAGCTATCCTATTAATATACTTGTTATAGATAAGCTAGATAGTTTTATTTTCTTTATTTCTTACTACTCTAACGCCTAAAAACTACTTAATAGGCCCTTTCTCTTCTATATTATAAGCTTCTTTAAGTATTTTAATAATTAAGTAAGCTTCTTTTATACTATTACGTTAATATATTAGTAGTATATTATTAATATAGAAGAGAAGTAAGATCTACTATTCTTTATTATAAAATAAGTATAGCTCTTCTTTTAATATAATAAGTCTAGTATATTTAAGTATTCTTAATAGATCTTTATACTAAAGTATTAGTAAGTCTCTTAGGCTATATAAGACTTAGTTAAGCCTTATATACTTTCTATTAATTCTAAATCTCTCTAGTAGTTTATAGTATACTACTAGCTTATACTTTTTATAAGTATAGAAAAAAGCTCTAATTATATTATATTATATTACCTCTAGGTTAAACTTTACTATAATTACTATTACTATATAGAAAGATTAGGCTACTAGAGTTACTATATATATTAATTATATTAAGTTAATTATTTAGAGATTTCTTCTTACTATAATATAAGCCTTATATTTAATAAAGTAGCTATCTTAATTAAGTTTATAAGTAAAGACCTACTTAAGTAGAAATAAGTTACTTTTAATATCTAATCTATTAATTTCCTACTATATCTTTACTTTAAGTAGTATTTTAACTTCTTTTTAAGCTACCTATCTAAATAGTTAGCTATATAAGTAGTTATAGAAATCTTTCTATTTCTTTAGCTCTTTTAGTAACTTATTTCTATAAGCTTATATAGATAAAGGTTCTACTAGTCCTTTACTTTATATTAAAGCTACTATAATTATAGTATATACTATAACTAGCTTATTTTAGTTATCTTATATAGCTAGTATACTTAGTAGAAAGTTTTTTAAAGCTTTACTTATTTTATCTACTTATAAATAGAGTAGTAAGTATACTACTAGTCTTAATTCTTTTATTCTCTTAGGTTAGTCTTAGTATTAATTATTATTATAATTGTAATTATAATTATAGAGTCTAGGGCTTACTTATATAGGGGCTCTATAGTTAATATACTTATATTATCTCCTAAGAGCTTATATTTTTACTTTATCTAGTACTATAGATATAGTAGTATTAGTTTAAGTAGTAGGCTAATAAGCTACTAGCTTATTTAATCTACTAGATCTTATAGACTCTAGTATACCTACTCCTTTAGTTAAGTATACTTTCTAAGGGCTACTAGCCTATCTATCTACTCTAAGCTCTAGTTTAGGTATTAACTCTAGAGATATAAAGCCTATTTATTTATCTTATACTAGATAGATTCTATATAACTTACTAGCCTTACTTATTACCTATCTAGGATCTAATCTTTTTTTAGCCTAAGTATCTAGTTAACTAACTATTAGCTTTACTTCTTAAGTTTCTTTACTTCCTAGATCTTATAAGTATAATAGTTAAGTTTTAAGACCTTCTTATTACTATACTACTACTTAGAGCTAATTATATATATCTTTATAGATTTCTCTAGTATCTTATACTTTATTATTATTAAGTATATTAATAATTACTTTAATCTCTTTTTAGTTAAGTTATAGTTTTTTTTTTTTTTTATAAAAGAGCTCTTTATTAAACGTTATATTATATATTATTATAACTTATTTTAATTCTAGGATCTATATTAGATACTCTATATCCTACTAGATATCTAATATAGTTTCTAGAAATTACCTTAAAGTCTTTTTTATTTTACCTAGCTACTTACTCCTTATTTAGTAGATATATATAGTAGCTATAGGTATATACTCTACTTTAATCTAGTTAAAAGTTAGATATTATTACTCTTATTTACTCTAGCTCGTAGTATTTAAAGTACTAACGCGTTTACTTATCTAAAACTATATTTAGGGCTTTTATCTAATAAGTATAGCTTAGGCTTATATTATATAGCTACGTTACTACTTTAATTATTTCTAGCTAGAGCTTTATAAGTAGATTTATACTAAGCCTTATTTTAATTAATTTTATAATAATCTTTTAGCTTACTTTTTCTAGTCTTCTATTTAGCTTATATATATACGTTAGTAAAGCCTCTATTTTAATACTATACTTTTTAGCCTATATTTTATAGTATAATTTACTATACTAAAAGAGTATTACTATATTATTATCTTATATAATTTTATAGATTTAGAGCTAGTAGTATATTACTAGAAAGCTCTTAAAGTTCTTAAATACTCTTATTATTTCTTTAAGTATCTTTACTTATAATAGGTAGGTATAGAGCTTACTACTATAATTATACTTAAGTAGTAGTATCTAGAGTTCTTTAAAGCTACTAATTAGTATATTAAATAGGTTCTATATAATATACTAGTATAAGTATAGTACTCTTTTTCTTTTTTATTTTAAGATAACTTACTTAGTATAAGTTACTATATAGTACTTATAGTTTATATATTATATTCCTTTAATTTAGACGTTCCTAGTATATTTTACTAGTACTTATAGAGCCTATAGGCTAAAGTACTCTACTTTAGTATACTATAGTTCTTTAGTATTAGTTTATAGATAGGTTATTATTAGATTATATAGCTAAATTTATAGTATTAGCTAGTAGCTTAACTAACTAACTACAATTATCCTACGTACGAGCTTACGCACGAGCTCAATTACGAGCTAACCTATAGGCTAACTCGTAGGCTTACGTTAATAAGTTAACGTTAATAAAGTAACGTTAGTAGCAATCGAGATAGTAATCGCGATCGCGATAGTAATCGATATCGCGCGTGCGCTAAGAGCTTAGCAATCAACCTTATCCTTTATAAGAATTAACGCTAGTACTACGCTAGTAGCTAGGCCAGCAAACTAGTAGAATATCGATATATCTAGACTTAGCTAAGGTAGGCGCTAACCTACGTACTAGCTTATCCCTTGCAAAGGCACAAAGGACTTAAAGGCCTAACCCTTATATAAGCTTAACGCTAGCTAAGGCATCGCCCTAACTAAAGCTCGCCCTAACTAAGGCCTTGCTATCGCCAAGGTATTAGTAGCTAATAGAGCTAAGGATATATAAAGGAGTGCAATAGTAGATAGAATAAACAAGCAATAGTAGAATAGTATACTTAATACAATTAATTTTACACTAATTAAACTTAAGCCTATATAGGCGTTACTTAAAAGCCTTTTTTACAATCTCTATTTACTCGATATTAACTACATTAATCTATCTTATCAATCCTTTTAAAACCCCCTTTTATCTAACAGTTATCTAGAATTAGAGCTTTAGATATTTACTTACTATACTTAATATTAGGTTATTAGTAGAGTAGATTATATAAGGCTTATATTATATAAATATAAGGTTATACTTATATACTAATTAGGCTAGTATAATACTCTCCTTTATTAATCCTATCTATAGTATAGTATTAAGACCTAAATACTAGACTCTAGCCTACTTTAATTAAGCTTCTAATACTATATTAATATAAAATCCTAATATAATAGTAACTTTCCTAAGCCTAAGATCTTCTATTTACCTTCTCTTTACTCTATTAAGTACTCTTTTAATTACTCTAGTACTTCTACTAATAATTAAAAATAACTAGGTTCCTACTTCTATATAATCCTCTTCTATATTTTATATAAATATACCTAGTTTAAGTATATCTATTATATTTATAAGGTATAATACTACTTTATTATTAAAGATAGTATAGTTTAATAGTAGGTAAGTATTAAAATCTATTATTAAATAGGTACTAAAGTACTTTATTTTACTAAGTAGTACTAGGTTAATTAGGGTAGCTTATATAGTCCTAGGATATTCTAGGAGTTTTAAGCTTTTAGCTAGCTTTTATAATAAGCTTATCTATTTCTTTTTAACTAGTAATACTTTAAAAGAGTTAAATTCTAGCTCTTTAAGTCTTATATAGATCTACTCCTTATCCTTTTCTATAAGCTTAAAAGGCTTACCTATAAGAGTAGTTTTAATACTTCTATATTTAGTAGGTAGCTATTTATAGCTCTTATTATATAGGTACTTCTTTTAATTTAAGCTTCTAGGCTTTAGTTACTAAGTTCTAAAAGTAGTAAAGATACTAGATCTTTAACTAGTTACTCTTAAGTTTAGGTATCTTATAGGCCTTTACTTCTAAGTATATACTATTCTAATCTTTAAGCTAAAGCTCTATATTTTAATATTACTACTTTACTTTATCTAAGTAGGCTCTATATTAGGTATATACGTAGTTAACTAAACTAGCTTTAGTTAGGGTATACTTCTTCTTAAGTACTTTAACTAGCTCTTATAGTATATTATTCTATTACTTAGTTATTATTATAAGTACTAGTCTTAGTAACTTTAGGTCTACTATAGTAATTACTTAGTCCTATAGTTTCTATAGTTTTATAGACTTAGTAGCCTATTTACTTATATTAGCTCTATACTTAGTATTCTCTATTTAATAGAAGGTATTTATTTTAGCGTATTTAATACTTATTAGATAAGTTAGGTATACTAGAGCTACTTATTTAACTATAAGAGTATCTAGGTTAATTTCTTCTTAGAGTTCTTTAATTTATACGTATATATAGAGCTAGGTAAACTAGCTTAGCTAATTAGAGTAGCTTATAAGTATATAGGTCCCTTTAGAGAGTATAGGATCTATTACTATACTACTTTTAGCGTAGTAGGAGGTATAGATTAGAGTAAACTAAGCTTAAGGACTCTCTAGCTTTTAATTATATAACGTAGAATAACAAAGTATTTCTTAAAGCGCTAGGCTTATAACTATAATAGAGAATAAAGCTTAAGCTTAAGAATAATTAGGAGATAGATTATTAATTATTAGCTATAGCTAAGCTACTCCTTTTATAGTAGTATAGTACTTAGTAGAGCTAAGGATCTATAAGTTCTAGATATAGGGAACTAAGGTTACTAGGTTCTATAGAGAACGCTAATTAGCTAAGGTATCTATAGTAGGCTTCTATACGCAATATATTCTTATACTACTAACTCTAAACTATATACACGTAATAAATATTAGGGTTAATCCTACCTATAGTAGCTAATTCTACCTATAGTAGCTAATCCTACTTATAGTAGCCTACCTACCTATAGTATAACTAAACTAGTAGCTAAGCCTATAGCTACTAATAAAAAGGGTAAAAAATAATAATAATAATAGGACTCTAGATTACTTTTAAACGCGCGGCTAGGATTAAAGCTACTAGCCCTACCTACCTATAGTAGCCTACCTATAGTATAACGCCTACCTATAGTATCCTACTAATAGTATCTTACCTATAGTATAACGCCTATAGTAGTATAACTAAACTAGTAGCTAAAGCCTAATATAACGCAAACCTAATAAAAAAAGTAAAAAATAACAATAATAATAATAATAATAATAGGACTCTAGATTAGCTATAATATAGTTGCGTAGGCATAGGGTATAAGCTAGCGCAACGCCCTACGCTTAGTAGCAACCTAGGGCATAGGGTAGCTAGGTAATATGCCCCGCTCCGCATGGGGCCTCTGCGCCGGGCTTGCCGACACGGCGCGGTGTTTAGCGAGGGCGGTAATTAGTAGACAGTACCCCGAGCTCCTGCTCAGACCAATCCCCAGCAGCGCGGGTTGGAGTCCCTGCCTCAGCTGTAACTATACAGGCGCAGCTGAGGGGCTGGCAAGATGGGCGCTGGCTATCGATAGGTAACTTGCGCTCAGCCTTGGTTGAAGGCTGGCAAAGGCCGCACTCTGTTCAGCTCACTCTCCACCATTCGACCTACCCTCTACCTACTTGCTATCGTCCCGCGCGCTCATAGATGTTAGTGACGACCGCGTTCGACTACGAGCGACTCGTTCCTGACTTAGCACGCCGCGCTTCCCACAACAAGCTCGAGCCTGGACCTGCGCCTAGGCTGGGACAATGGACCTTCGATCGGCCGTCCTATCGTCTCTCGTTGTCTTCCTGGTCACGGTGGCATTGCTCTACAAGCGAGCCACGAAGAACGTCTTAAAACAGCCGCGGCGCAATGAGATCAGAAGGAAGGGCCAGGTCTTCCGCGTCACCGGCCTCGCAGCCTCGCAGCCTGACGATGCGCTGAACACGGCGTTAAAGGCTACTATCGACAACAATCTGTCAGAGGAGGAGAAATCGAAGCTACATGTTAGTACGGCTGTTGTGCCTTCTTGCGACAATGAGCAGGAAAAGGTTTAGCTTTGACTGCCACTTCTTCGGATTCACACAGCTCTATGCGCCGAAGCCAGACGCGCCGGTTACTGCAGAGTACGTAGCATTTCTGACCTACCATACTTCTCACTGCTAATCTGCCCCGTAGTATAATCGCTATTACTGGCCTCGACGGACACGCATATGGCTCATGGAGGGGAAAGGGAAACCTCGGACGCATGTGGCTGCGCGACTTCCTGTCTAAGGACCTGCCCTGCTGTCGCACGATGATCTACGGCTACAACTCGAAGCTGTCGAGCTATGGGATTGACACCATTATGGACTACGGCCGGGGATTGATAGAAGAGCTCAAGAAGATTAGAAACACAGAGGAGGTAAGCGCTATTATGACGTGCTGTCGGGAGAGCGCGGGCATGAGGCTGACGGCTACAACGCTCTAGCTACGCTAGCGGCCGCTCTTCTTCGTCGCCTATAGCTTCGGCGGTATTATACTCGCTTACGTAGGTCGTCCGCTGCGACATGTATATGTATAAGGCTAAGCAGCAACATAGTGTCTTGTCAAGGCTGTTTAGGTAGACGAGGACGACTACCTAACAGTAGCGTCTCTCTACAAAGCTACATATGGCATGCTTCTGTTTGGGATTCCGTACAAGGGGCTAGTCGTGGATGATATCTAGAGGATGCTAGCAGGGGAGAGTAGCTATCTGTAGGATGTACTTCTACAAGAGATCAAGTCAAAATCTAATCTGCTAGCGTATTAGCTGGCAGATTTCAAAAATCTCATCCGAGACAGGAAGGTTGTCAGCTTCTACGAGACTAGACAAACTAGGTAGCTTACGTTTGTATGATCGCCTCGCACAAACAAGGCTATAGAAGACGCTAATGGTTCTATTATAGGATAGTGAAAGCAAACGCTAGAAAAGAAACGGCGACTTCGTCACGGCGGTAGATACTGACTCGGCTCTTCTGTAGCTTCTAGGGCATATAGAGGAAAAGATCCCTCGAGATACCAACCATTCGATGATTGTCAAGTTTGATGATAGGAATGATCGAGGGTACACCAGCGCGCGGGACAAACTTAGACAGTTTGAGCAGGATGCTCCGAGTGTGGTCACGGCTCGTTTCTGTACGTAGCCTTCTGTTCAATACTACACCGTGTCAAGATTACGCCTCTCCAGTTATCCCGAAGTTGGCTCGTAGCTAATAATGCCAGTTTCAGTACGGGCACAAAACAGACCCAAGCCGTCTATCATAGTCCCATTCCAGAGAGATTGCGCGTTTGTAGGCCAGGAGGACATCCTAGTAAAGGTTCGTAAGAATCTAGAGCTCCCAGCATCGCACGGCCACAGCCGAGTGGCCCTTGTCGGACTTAGAGGCATAGGGTAAGCATTCCTATACATTGTACAAGCACGACGTCGGGCTTATACTTCCTAGAAAGTCTCAGATTGCTATCGAGTACGCATACAGAGTCAGAGAGTCTGCACCGCAGACCTGGGTGTTTTAGGTGCATGCGAGTAGTACTGTCCGATTCGAGCAAGCCTACAGAGAGATTGCTGCCAAGGTCGAACTTCCTGGGCGCGATGAACCCAAGGCCGACATTCTCCAGCTAGTATACAACTGGCTTTGCGATGAGAGAAACGGGCGGTAGCTCATGATACTTGACAACGCTAACGACTACGGCGTTTTCTTCTCCGCGGACGAAGATACTAGAGGCACGGCGCAGACGAGCACAGAAATAAGCCAGAAGAGGCCGCTGGAAAGCCTCCTTCCTCAGACCCCGAATGGATCGATCCTCATCACCTCACGGAACTCGACGGCTGCATTTAACCTTGTAGGAACACATAGCAGTATTGCCGAGGTAGAGCCAATAGACGAAGAGGATGCACTAGCGCTGCTTAGGACCAAGGCGTCAATTAGCGGGTTTGATGACAGTAATGCGAAAGCACTTGTCCAGGCTCTAGAACGTATCCCGCTTGCCATTACCCATGCTGCAGCCTACATCAAGACAAGAGCACATAGAACGACAATCTCAAGCTACCTTGGGCTCTTCCAGGAAAGCGAGGCGAACCAGACACGTCTTTTAGCTGCGAAAGAGTTAAGAGATCTTCGGCGAGACCCTACCATAGGGCATGCGATCATCGCGACATAGCAGATCTCGTTCAACCAGATCCAGCAGACGGGGCCGGCAGCCGCTGAGTTGCTTGCACTTATGAGCATGTTTGATAGGCAGGGAATCCCAGTGTCCTTACTACAAGGCCAGGCCAGTCAACTGGACTTCGATGACGCGCTGGCGCCATTGCTGAGCTTTTCTCTTGTGCGGGCAGAGATCAGCGGGCAGTCGTTCGAGATGCACCGTCTAGTGCAGCTATCGACAAGAAAATAGCTCGAGTCCAACAAGCAGCTAGGCAGATGGACAAAAGAGTCGATAAGAGTCCTGGCTAAGGTGTTTCCGAGCGGGAAATACGAGACATGGGCGGACTGTCAAGTGCTCCTTCCGCACTCGAAGGAGGTGTTGAGCCACATGGTGGACAACGAAGACGACATGTCATACCAGGCAAAGATTGCTCATAACACGGGCTGGTACCTATACTATCAAGGCCAATACGTAGCAGCGGAGAAGTGCAGTCAAATGGCAGTGAAAGGATACGAGAAGGTGTATGGGCCAGAGCACTCAGACACGCTTAACAGCGTCGACAATCTTGGCTTAGTGTTGGAGAGGCAGGGAAAGTACGAAGAAGCGGAAGCGATGCACCGACGAGTGCTGGAAGGGAGAGAGAAGGTGCATGGGCCAGAGCACCCACACACGCTCACCAGCGTTGGCAACCTTGGCTTAGTGTTGTCGAGCCAGGGAAAGTATGAAGAAGCAGAAGTAATGTAGTTAGTAGCGAGTATATAATGGACGCAGCAGTGGTCTTGATGCGCGGCATCCTACTATCATAGTATGCTTCAGCTTGTATAAATCGGTAGTCGAGAAAATCGGTAGGTATAGTTGTGCACTACACTAATACCTTGGAGTCACACGATAGCTGTATTAGAAGTTGATTGCGGTTTTAATGCTGGGTGCGTTTGTTGACTCGAGCTATTCGCTAGGGTCTTCCAGCCTAGCCCTGCTCCGAATCTGAGCCGGTTTTCGAGTATCCTAGAGCGCTTGGCAAAAGCGCCGTACAGCCACATAGCCACACAGCCACAAAACTGGTGTCAGCAGCGATAGGTTACAGCTAAGCTGCTTTAAGCTAGGTGTGCCGGTCCTCTTCGTCTGGCACTTCTAACACGCGGACTTGCAATCAGACTAGAAGCACAACAGCCTCTCAAGCTCATGCGCAATGCTCGGGATAGGATGACAATATAACAAGCCGTAAGTTGACGGACTTTTGGCAAGATGCATGAGTTTTTGACGCACCTACTGCCAGCTAAAGCAAGGCAGTCGCGCGAGGGTCATATTAGAATGTCGTATTCCACGGTACACAGAAGCTATTTCCGCAAGAAACAAGGAGAGAACAGACTTTGTAGCTTAAGGGTACTATTCCAAGAATATCTATTCTTCTAACCTGCTGTCGAGGTTATTATGTAGGTGAGTGTCCATAGCGTCTCGTCACGGTAAATAGCTACAGGCTAAAAGCGCGCAGCTAAGTGTACAGCTACGTCTAGACTTTGTATATGCACGCACGGTGTAGCAAAGCTAGTTCTAAACACGCAGTTAGGTTTAAAGGATAAAAGGATTAAAGCTAGCAACCTGCTAGTAGCCCTACCAGCACGCATAGGCGCAACGCAAACGCACAGGCGCTACGCAGTCTCCCTGCCCCAAAGCCAGCTAGTAATTCAGACCAGTTTTGCAACGCACGGGCGCTACGCAGTACTACCCCGAAGCCAGCGATTCAGGCCAACAGTAGCTTTGCCTATCGTCGGAGTGCGTCGTCGCACCTATTGTCATTCTGCCTGCCCTGCCTTGTCCTCATTGTGCCTTTCCAATGACGTTATTCGCCCCACGGGTAGAAGTCGGTAGTGTATGGGCGTATCTTCCGGATCATATTGCTCTCGACAGTGGTTTTGATTCGAGCGATCTGACTAACCCTTCATTAGCTGGATCCTTAGGTTAGAGGCCTAGGTCTGGTACTCACAATCCACCGTCGATATCGCGGCTGACCCGATGGATTTCATGCGGGAGTGTGTCCATATCAGGGCTTGCGATTAGGTCTTTGAATAAATCGAGTGTAATATGAAAGTGCGTCTGTTGCAGCGATGGGTCCTGGAAGGGTTCGTAATGGGTGGTGTGTTCTGGACTAGAATTCGGGATACCGGCCGAGCTAAGGTATTGTTCAACGACATTGTTAAAGTCTTCTTGGCTCCATAATTCCCTGTCATCAACGCGAAGCCTTAATATGACCCGCTTCGGTTGCTGGTCAGCAGGTGCCATTTCCCAGGCCTCGTGGCAGGGTTACAGATAATACGCTCTCGAGAAGGGCGACGGCCGTTGCAGTGGTATTAGTCTGGACAACAGATGTCTCAAAAAGGCTGATAAGGGTGCGATGCCGGCTAGTGGGAGAAGTCAGAGTTGTGTCGGAGCAGAGGGCTTGAGACCTGTCGTCGGGCTTGGCAGAATCGCGCCGTGACTTGTCAGATTGTATGGCCAATTCAGCCAGCAGCTAACTGCAACCATCCCACGTACGAGCTCACGCACGAGCTCAATTACGAGCTGACCCATGGGCTGACTCGTAGGCTCGCGTTGATGAGTTGACGTTGATGAAGTGACGTTGGTGGCGATCGAGATGGTGATCATGATCGCGATGGCGATCGATCTCGCGCGTGCACCAGCGCGCGCCAAGAGCTCGGCGAGCAACCTCATCCTTTGTTGAGAATCAACGCCAGCATTGCGCCGGCAGCTGGGCCAGCAAACCAGTGGAATCTCGATGCATCCAGACATCGCCCTGACCGAGGCCTCGCCATCGCCGAGGTATTAGCAGCCGATAGAGCTGAGGATATATAGAGGAGTGCGATGGCAGATAGAAGCGAGACCAGAGAGAGCAATCAATACAATCAATTTTACACTGATCAATCTCAAGCTTACATGGGCGTTACTCAAAAGCCTTTTTCGCAACCTCCATCTACTCAATTTCGACTACATCAATCCATCTTATCAATCCCTTTTTCAAACCCCTTTTATCTGACATGACTCCGCGTAATCAGCGCCACACATCAGCGTCATGGAATGACATACTGACTTCTCTGTCAAATGCTTATTGTGAGCCCTGGGAGCTTGGGGGAGATAGTGCTTTGCAAGGAGGACATTCTCCTGGATGATTGCGGTCCTGAGCATCGAGAACCCGAGGAAGATCTCGATAGTTACCGCTTGCTGGGATACAGAGTGTCTTGTTCGGGCGAGCAAGGGCCGCAGTGCATCTTTGATAGCCATACGCGTAGTGGTGGTCACAGCCTGAATAGTGTCGCACAAGTTGATCGCACATGATTGTCGTAGATACGTCTTGTAGGATGTTGGCCTTGGGTGGTATGCGGAGCCACGCATCCGATAGCGACACACTTGGCTTGTCTGCTAGTGTAGCTTATCATAATACCGTAATTATTATGTAAACGCGAAGGTGGCGCTTCAGGCCAACAAAGGCTGTCTCGCTTAAAATAAAGGTACTGGCCGGCGTGGCGACACGACATGAATCGTCTTCCTTCAGCCGCCATAGGGCTGAGGATGGCAAATCAGCGTCATCTTCAGACTCTAGCAGTTGGACATTGTGTATGATAAGTTTTAGGGCGACAACAGGCTCACTGTTGACCTGCGATAGAGGTGCCGTATTCTGCTGCAAAACAAGGCCCTTGTATTCTAGGCCGTAACGACGATAGGAAGGATGGTATTTTTCTATATAGCGATTATCAGATGATCTAGAAAGACGCCTTATATATAACCCCAAACCGCAAAATATTATTAAGTAACGTCCCTCACTGTTGGTAGAAAATCACCCTTTGTCGAGATTTAAGCGAGAATTCTATCGTTAAGCAGCTCGATCTCCCTTTACACATTATATTAATGTATAAGCGCTTTAGGGCTATATTCTGTGGCTCTTCCTCTACACATTGGCCTACTTTTATTCGAAAATTACACGCGCTTTACAGCTCTCTTGCCCATCTCGCGCAAAGCCTTGTTTCCTGCCAAATTCGAAGAGTCTCACGATATAACTATATAGCCTTCACTCGCCTCGCTCTCAATTCTGCATGGCGTCTCTCAAATGCCTTAGGCCAGTTAGGCCCAGGAGGTTTAAGGGGTCTATTCGTGGATCGGCAGAGGGCGATTCGGAACGCTAGCGAGCGCATGAATTTGATTCGCACAGGGTGGTCGAGACTGGACATTAGTAACACAAACTTTACGAGGGCTTTTTCTTCTTCGGGAGTGAGGTACTGCCGGCTTTGAGCTAGGGCCTCTTTCGAGCGCCGTCCATGCTTGCGGTGACACAGTGTGGAGATGGGCACGTTGCCTCTCTCTGATAGGACGGCATATGTTCTGGGCACGTTGGGAGGGAGAGGTTGCGCCAGCACCTGGCTGGCTCGATCCATGTCTACTATAAGGTTGATGTGTGGTGCTGGAGCCTTCGGCACGACCCTGCGGTGGTTGCCCTCGGAGCCGGCGAAACGATCTTCCGTGCGTCTTCCTAACAGGTGAGGTCGAGGCTTTGTTCTGACCACTTTTCATCCGCGGCTATCACGTCAACGCACTTCTAAGTCACATTGAAGCTATCGCTCTAAGACCCTCGAGACCTTTCCGCCCGAAGCAAAGCGTTCTCCGGAGACCACCTCCTCGTCCTATACGAACCAACCGGCTGAGCTCCATGCAGGTCGAACAAGTCTTATCTCTCGATCTCGAATCCACCGACTACTTATATCGCATCCGCAGAGATGCGCGAATCGTCTACGTTTCAGTCCAGTATACGACTCTCATACCAGACGCCGATCGGACAGACAGTTCACGGATTCTCGCCATCTTGCGCACTCTTCCAGGATGGCAAGGACAATGGACCACGCTCACAGTAACCAATTCTAAACGTCTCTCAACCAAGTACGATGCTTTTAAGCCACATCGCCTGGCCCCTACTTCGCTCGTGCCTTCGTTTCCACGTTACAACTTTTTGGATTTTACAGTAGTTGAGCGAATCAGTGACAGGGTCTCAATAGTGTCCACCGATCGTCTAAGAGGCGAGAATTGTGTTCGAAAGATCGCGCGATTCAGTCATGAACTTGAGGCACTTCAAAAAGAGATCAAAGCATATCATATCCTTGAAGGGTGTTCACTTGTACCGAAGTTTATGGGCTATATTTACGAAGAAACACGCGACCGGGTCGTAGGTTTCTTGATAGAGGCCTTAGAGGGCCGTCACCCCAATGCAGAAGACTACGAGATATGCCAAAGCGGGATGTTTGAGTTGCACGAGATAGGTGTCGTTCACGGAGACCTAAACAGGTATAATATCTTTATTGATGGAGATCGAGCTAAATTCGTTGACTTTGAGGTTGCCTCATTTCGGGTGACGGATAACAAGAAATACAAGGTCTTGGAGAGGGAGGAAGCTACGAAGCTTCCTAAAACTCTAGTAGAGGATTAGAGATATATAGAGTAAAGGATGGGAAGTGTTTGCCTACCAAATGATTCTGCGTCTCATTTACTGTTTGAACATGTCCGGCATGAATGCGTCGATGACCTCACTGTTTTGTATTGTATAGTATTACTGGAGCATCTCGAGTCGGTCGAAGCATGTGTTGCACACTTGATAAATTCGCCGTCTTTTTCATGCCCGCAACTGTAACGGATTTGTTCCTGCGTACACACGGAATAGGCCACTATTAATATAAGTAGGTGTTTCCATATTTGTGTTGAGGGTGGCTTACTTTGAGCTTGCCTGGCCTAAGGAACGGTCTTAAATTCTAACTTGGTAATCAGAGGAAGAGTGACAGTGAACTCAAAAGAGCTTCGCTTCTTGAGGGTAGATCTATCGGGAATACCTACACATAGCGCAAGCTGGAGCCTTATCTAGGCTGAGTTTGTTCGCATGTAATCAAAGGACACCTGGCAATAGTTGCTAATAATAGACGCAGGGAGACTACGTGGCGCCCGTGCGTTTGCGTCGCGCCCATGCGTGCTGGCAGGGCTGCCGGCTTCAATCCTTTGATCCTTTAATCCTTTGATCCTTTGTTTGGCTGCGCGCTTTTGGCCTGTAGCTATTTGCCCTGAAATATTGCTACTAGGCGTGCGTAGGTAGAGCTAGGCGGGTAGGCTAGGCGAGGGGCGTTGCGCTGGCTACCCTGTGCCCTAGGTCGCTGCTGAGCGTAGGGTAGGGCGTCGCGCTGGCTTGTACCCCGCCAGCTTCTATCCCGCCAGCTTCTACCCCGCCCGTGCATGCAAAACTAGAGTCCTATTGTTGTTGTTTTTCGCCCTTTTTATTAGTAGCCGTAGGCTTAGCTAGCCCTCGCGCAACACTACCTACGCACAACACTGCCTACGCACGCGCAGTGCGGTTGTCAGATTAGATTACCAATCTATTAGAAATCAAATACTGAGCTAGCTGTAATAAACCGTAATAGCCAGCAGCATCTGAGCTCACCTATCTTGACGTCACCCCATATCGGCGCTCGGATCACTCGGACCGCGCCAGCTAGGCGAGCCAATCAGTAGGTCCGGAGGGCTCGGCACACAGCCAGTTACTTCCATTATACTCGTCCAGTTCCATCAAACTCGTCGACTCGAGCCTCTCTTAACTCGGCACCACTCAGGCAGTTCCATCAGTTCGGCACTCAGCCAGTTCTATCGATTCGGCACTCACGCACAACACTGCCTACGCATGCGCAGTAATCTACCAGCAATCCAATACTGAGCCAGCTGTAATAAACCGTAATAGCCAGCGGCATCTAAGTTAACTTGAGCTCACCCATCTTGACGTCACCCATATCGGCGCTCGGATCACTCGGACTGCGCCAGCTAGGCGAGCCAATCAGTAGGTCCGGAGGGCTCGGCACACAGCCAGTTACCCCCACTACACTCCACTATACTCGTCCAATTCGTCCAATTCGAGTCTCCATCTCGGCACCACTCAGGCAGTTCCATCAATTCGGCACTCAGCCAGTTCTATCAACCCGGCACTCGGCCAATTCCATCGAACTCGTCAGCTCGAGCCTCCATCAATGAGGTGACGTTAATGGGGTGGCGTTGATGAGGTAACGTTGATGAGGTAACGTTGACAGCAACCCGGCACTGAGTCAGTTCTATTAATTCGGCACTCAGTCAGCTCTATTACACTCAGTACTCAGTCAGTTCCATCAAACTCGGCACTCAGTCAGCTCCATTACACTCAGCACTCAGCCAGTTCCATTATACTCGTCAGCTCGAGCCTCTATCAAACTCGGCACTTAGCTAGTTCCATCAATTCGGCACTCAGCCAGTTCCATCGAACTCGTCAGCTCGAGCCTCCATCAATGAGGTGACGTTGATGAGATGGCGTTGATGAGATGGCGTTGATGAGATGAT
>JALNQA010000179.1:0-20992 GCA_028456235.1 Ophiosphaerella narmari | reverse complement strand
TTACTATAGGAACTATAGCTAGAAGTTATATAGGCTAGAGTTTATCTATATAACTAGACTCTAAACTATTTAAATAATTAGAAAACTCTATATAAAGTATTCTATATAGCTTCTACCTATAATAAGGCTATTATATTAGATTAAAAACTAAACCTAGCCTATCTTAAGGCGTATAGCTACAAAGTTTTTACAATAACTAGTAATACCTACTAAAATAAGTTAAGATTATAATATCTAGATCTAAAGGGTTAGATTAGCTACTTAGTTAAATACTAATTATTAAACATCTATTATATATAGATACCTTTAATAGCTAAAGTAATTAGCTTACAAGATATTATTTTTAACAAATCTACTATTTTTAATAGCTAGATAGAAAACCTAATAGATAACCTTATATATTAAACCCTAAAAGAGATTGTAACGCTTATACGTACTATTAAGCTACCTACGCTAACCTATTAGCCTAAAACTAAGTTGTTCTATAAAGATAATACTAACTTAGATATATTAACCTAAATAGATAACGTTAACCTACCTAGATACTATTAAGGTAAGAAGATTATAGATTACTACCTAACTCCTCTATCTATACTACTACTAGCAGCGTTACTAGCTTAATTAATAACTAGTATAACTAAGTCTAAGATAGAAGACTTTAATAATACTAGCTTATCTAAAATAGTACTATAGGTAGTAGTATTTATAGCTAGCCTATAAGCTAGAAACGTTAGAGAATATAGAGGAGAAGTAATTAATAAGGCTAAGATAAAGAGGCTACTATTAAAAGGCGTAAAGCTCTATCTAAGTTAGCTTCTACCTCTCCTAATATACTAGAGTAATCTTAATAATTATCTAATAGGCGAGCTATTTAAAGAAGCTAAGTAAGATTATCTAAATAGCTATAAAAAGATAAGGTTATAGACTAAGGTACTAGCTAAACCTATTAAATAGTCTAGTTAGTAGATACTAGATTATATATATATTATAGGTAACAACCCTATATAGGGCCTAGAGCTAATAGAACCTTTAGAGGACTAGCGCAATTATAAGGACTACTTAGACCCTAGGTAGAATAATATAGTAGATTACAATATAGATACGTAACTAACGAGTACTTAGTAAAGTACGAAGTACTAGGTTACTAACAAGTACTTAGTAAAACACGAGGTACTAAGTTACTAACAAGTACTTAGTAAAGCACGAGGTACTAAGTTAGTAGATAGCTATAGTATATAGAGAGAGGGCTTTACAACCTTAAGGCCTTATAGTTAAGTATAATATAAGTCTTACCTAGACCTTTAGCTTACTTATATACCTATAACCCTATTATACCTTAAGTCCCTTAGTAACGCTTACCTATTACTCTAACCCTAGTTACTAACTCGCTATTACATCCTAACCTTAAGGCTCTTTGTCTATAGTTAGCAATCTACCTTATACTTTAACTATTAAGGTTAGTAGTAATAATAACAACTTATACGCAATCCTTAAGCGTACTAACGATTATAATAAATAATGTCTAGATCTAAGACATTCTTAAGGCCTAAGGAGAGGATTAAGAACTCCTACAACGCGTAGTATAATAGATCTACAAGCTTACTATACAACTTAATAATATAAAGACTAAACTACTTAAACTTAAAATACTAGAGAAGTTTAATAGTACTAGAACTAAGCTTAAAAGATTCCTAGCTAATATATTAATCTATATAATACTTAACTCTAGTTAAATCTAGAGTAAAACCTATAAGGTATCCTTTATAGTAGCCTACCTTATAGGAAAGGTAATAGACTAGTTTAAAACGTACTTAGAAGAGAGCTTAGGCCTAGATAACTAGAAAAGCGTCGAGATAATATAGCTTTTTAGTAGCTATAACTATTTTAAGTAGAGATTAAGCCTTACGTTTAGAGACGTAGATATAAAAGGAGTAGCAAAGGCTAAACTCTAAAGGCTAAGGTAGACTAGGTCTATAGCCTATTATACTTTAGAGTTTAAGTAACTTATAGTAAAGTTAAACTAGGGCAATAAAGCCCTAAGAGACTAGTACTATAAGGGTCTTAAACTAGAACTCTAATAGGCTCTTATCCTAATAGATATACTAGAAATACTTTAGGAATTAATTTAGCTTACTATTAAGATCGACAACTAATTATATATATTTAAGAGGAACAAACTACCTAGTATAATAAATATATAGAATAACTAACTATATTATTAAAATATACTAAAGAAGGATCTATATAGCCTAGAACTAATATAACTAAGTACTACGTACAAGCGTACAAACTAGAATAAACGAGCAGACCCTAATAAGTAAAGACTTAGGGACGCAAAAGTATATTTTAAGTATAAGTAACTAGGATATTTTACTAGGAACTGCCTATTTAAAGCCCTAAACAACTAAGGATTAGGAAAAGAATAAGTAGTAGTAACTAAGAAAATTAAGGAAGTACTAGAACTAGTAAAACTAGCTAGAACAAGCAAATATATAAAGAAATACTAGACTAAGTACTATAATAACTACTACAAAGAGTATAGTAACGCAAAAGTAAGTATAGGATACTAGCTAGAAAAGGTATAATTAGTAGTAACGCAAGAGAAGCCTATAAAAGAATTAACCTTAGAGGACTTACTTATAGATACGAGGTCTAGTAAAGTTATACCTAAATAATAGTATATTTTTCTAGAAACGCCTAATATTATTATTAAGGATAAATCTAGAAACCTTAAAGTCCTAGACACGCTTATTATAGGTAATAAGGAAGTTATATAGCTATTAAGGTGCTACAACAAAATAGTAGAAGAACTAACCCTAATATAATATTAGAAGATCGACACTATATAGATATCTAAGAATAGTTAGCTAAGGAACGCTAAATATACTAAACATTAATAGTTAGACTAGACTTACTACCTCGTAGAAGAATGCAAACACTATAAAATAGATAAATAGTTAACTAGAGACTAGTAACTAATACCCTAGTAGAACTAACTAGGATATATTTATATAGAGCTACTGCTAACACGGCCTATAGAATACTACCTAAGAAGATTAGTCGTCTACTATACTAATAACAAATGCCTAAAATACAAAGAAATAAAAGAACGTATTAAATAGGTAAAGGTAGAAGAATAAGAACAAGAAAACCTATAGCTATAAGCTATAGGATAAATAAACTAGGACTCTAGAATCTTTATATATAGATTCCTAGGAGACTAACTAGCTATAGTAATAATAGATAGTAGAGTAATACAAAACTTTGCGTTACAACAATATATAAATATTAGATATATACTAACTAAGTAGAAATAGTATAGTTATAATATTATAATAATTAAGAGAAAGGCCTTTAAGAGTCTAGTTATAGAAGAAACAAAGATAGCCTAGCTTAAGTTAGAAGGCTAGATAGGACCTATTATATGCGACGTTATAAAAATAGATAGAAGATAAGATATTATCTTAGGAACCCTATAGCTTAAACAAGCTAACCTATAAATTAACTAGAAAATAGGAATAGTTATATTCTACAAACCTAGAAAGACTAATAAATATATAGTATATCTATATATAGTAGAAGAGGTACCCTATAAGAAGATAATTACGCCTAAAGAATACAATAATTTATAGGAAGTCTTCTCTATACTAAATAAGACATTACTAGAATACTAACCTTAGGACGTAGTAATTCTATTAAAGCTAGAAACTACGCCTAAGTATAGACCTATCTACAAGCTAACCCTTAAAGAGGATAAATTACTATAAGAGTATATTAGGGATAGTCTTAAGAAGAGATAGATACGACTATCTAGCTTACTAGTAGTATACCTACTTATATTTATACTAAAGAAGAGAACTATAGAAAAATAACTATATATTAATTATTAATAATTAAACGATATTACTATAAAGAACTAATACCTACTACTATTAATCTTAGAACTATAGGACTAGTTAGTTAACGCTTAGTAGTTTATAAAGCTAGATATACGAAATACCTACTATTAAATTAAGATAGCTAAGGGTAAAGAATAGAAAATAGTAGTCTAGTTAAGACGTAGACTATATAAATACTTAGTAATACCTTTTAGATTAACTAACGTACTAAGAACCTTTTAGGCTTAAATTAATAACGTGTTATAACTATATCTAGATAGGTTTGCTATAGTATACCTAGATAATATCTTAGTCTACTTAAGAACGTTAAAAGAATATAAGTAATACGTATAGACTATCTTAGAAATACTAATATAGGCAAAACTACAACTATATAAGAAGAAGTATAAGTTTTATATATAGAAAACTACGTACTTAGGGTATATAATTATACTAGGATATTTAGGAGTAGATCCTACAAAAATATAGGAAATACTTACCTAGAAGGACCCTAAGACGTTAGTATAGCTACAGTCCTTTATAGGATTCTATAACTTTTACTAAAAACTTATCTTAAACTAAATAGATATTATAGGCCCCCTATATAGGCTAATAAAAAAGGACGTCCCCTTTATATAGATAAACTAAGAAAAGAAAGCCTTCTAGAGAATAAAGGTAGAATTTGCAAAGGAACTAGTACTATAGATCTATATACCTAAAAAGTAACCTAGAATAAAAATAGACGCCTTAAATAGCGCAATATTAGGAGTACTACTCTAAGAAAATAATAATAGATACCTCTACCTAGTATACTACTACGTATAGACAATAACACCTATAGAATAGAATTACAATATCTACAATAAAGAACTACTTACAATCGTAGTATATTTTAAAGAATAGAGAGTATACCTCTAGGGGGCTAAATACCTTATAGTAGTCTATACTAACTATAAGAATCTTATAGGATTTATACTTAATAAGGAACTAACCCTATAATAGTACTAATAGTCGTAGATCCTTATAGAGTACAATTTTAAGATCTAATACTATAAGGGAAAAGAAAACCTAAGAGCTAACGCACTTAGTTAAAAATATAAACTAAATATAGGCTATACGCTAATAGAGGGAGCCTTACTATATAAGATAGATAATAGCTTACTATAGTTTAACTATCCTAGGATTATAGTAACGTAAGAATTAGTTAGAACCTAAGATAAATAGACTAAATAGATCTAAATAGAAATAAATAAAGTAAAGGACAAATTAGAAACGCTCTTAGAGAAATAAATAATTAATAGGTTAACAAGAGTATATAACTAAATATATATCCTAAAAAGTATATAGAAGGAATTCGTCTAATAATTCTATAAACTACTAGTATATAGCTACTAGGGAATTAAGAAGATATTAAAGTAACTAGTCTAGGAATACTATATCCTAAAAGTAAGGGTACTAGTAATAATAGTACTAGTAGAATACCTAGAATATTATAGAAACAAGGTAGACTAATATATACCTTATAGACTATTATAAATAATAGAACTAGTAGAAAGACTATAGAGAACGATCTCCCTAGACTTTATTGTAAAACTACTAAAGTTAAAGGACCTAGTTACTAGAACCTAGTACAATTCTATACTTACAATAGTAGATAAGTTAATAAGATATAGATATTTTATCCTATACCTAGAAAAAATAAAAGTACCCTAGTTCGCCTATATAATACTACAAACAATCCTAGTAGAATATAGAGTACTAGATAAGATTATATTAGATAGGAATCTAAAGTTTATATTAAAGTATTAGTAGGTTTTTATAGTAAAACTAGGAATTAAGCTAGAAATATTAATAAGTTTTTACTCCTAGATAGATAGAGCTATAGAACAACTTAACTAGATAGTAGAATAATACTTAAGATACTACCTTAACTATAAATAAGATAATTAGGTAATACTACTACTACTAGCCTAGTTTATATACAATATAGTATACTATAGTATAATAGAAATAATACTATACTACATAAACTATAGATACAACCCTATAATAGGAAATAACTTAATTAATATAGAAATATACAGCCTAAGCGTACAACAAAATATAGTAAGGATCTAAGAGATCTATAAATAACTTAAAATAGATACTAAACTAGTAAATACTACTATAGAATAAAATTACAATAGGAAAAGAATCTAGGAACTATAGTTTAAGAGAGGAGATAAGGTCTAGCTATAATAAAAAAATATTAAGAGTACTAAACTAAGTAATAAACTAGACTACGTTAAGATTAGTCCTTACAAGGTAGATAAGTAAGTTAAAGAAAATAACTACTACCTTAAACTACCCCTAACTATAAAGGTCTACCTAACCTTTTACGTTTTATACCTAGAAAGGGTACTACTAAATATATAACTAGTAGCCTATAATATAGCTACTTATAGATAAGATAATAAAGAGTAGGAAGTAGAAGAGATCCTAGCGTAGCGCTAGCGCAATAGAAAGAACTACTACCTAGTTAGCTAGTAAGAAATAGACAATAAGGGCAAGCTATAAGAAAATACCTAGTAACTAGAAGATAATCTTAATTACCCTAAGTTACTAGAGGAGTTCTAAAGTTAAAACCCTCTAGCCTATCTTATAGTAACCTAAGAAACCTATTAAAGTCCCTTAGAGGACGAACGCTACTAGAGATAGATAGAGCAGCGCCTAGAGAGACAGCATCGCCTAGAGGAAAATAACCCTCTTCTACCTTAATAGTATTAAGCTTAGCCTTAACTACGTAAGACTAAGTAGAAGACTATTTATTATTATGCTTCTCTAGCTTATAAAGATAATTTAAGAGAGTTTAATTCTTTACTACCTTATTAAGTAGCTCCTACTAAGCCTACTTAGTAGCCTAGATCTAAGTAGATAATTTATCTTAAGCCTAGTTAACAGCTCTCCCTAAGAGACCTTAGTTAGGACACCTATATTATAATAGAATACATATACTTAGCTATAGAAACCCTAAAATAGGAATAATAATACTAAACGTTTATATTAATATACACCTTATACGCTTTACTATCCTTCTTAAATACTATATAACGTAATCCTTTACTAATATAACAAGAATAAGGTATTACTTTAATACTATTATAATAAATATAGGTAATAAGGGCGCGCTTTTAGAGCGTAGATTTAGAAGGCATTAGAGAATAGAACCTAGGAGAAACTATCTAGATCTAAGACGCTAATAACCTAGATCTAGAATAAAACAACACACCTCTAGTAAGAGAAAGAGATAGTATTATAGGTAACAACCCTACATAGGGCCTAGAGCTAATAGAATCTTTAGAGGACTAGCGCAATTACAAGGACTACTTAGACCCTAGGTAAGATAACGTAGTAGATTATAATATAGATACGTAACTAACGAGTACTTAGTAAAGTACAAAGTACTAGGTTACTAACAAGTACTTAGTAAAATACAAGGTACTAAGTTACTAACAAGTACTTAGTAAAGCACGAGGTACTAAGTTAGTAGATAGCTATAGTATATAGAGAGAGGGCTTTACAACCTTAAGGCCTTATAGTTAAGTATAATATAAGTCTTACCTAGACCTTTAGCTTACTTACACACCTATAACCCTATTATACCTTAAGTCCCTTAGTAACGCTTACCTATTACCCTAACCCTAGTTACTAACTCGCTATTATATCCTAACCTTAAGGCTCTTTATCTATAGTTAGTAATCTACTTTACAATATAGGTATATACGTATAAACTTAACTAGTAGTATTAATTCCTTAAATATAAAGCTTAATTAGTTATACGTAGAGATTAGTAATAAAATATTATAGTATAAGATACCTACGTAGCTACTCTAGCTAGCTATTTATTCTAGATATTTATAGTAATATTAGCTAAATATAACTTTAAGGTAAAGTAATTTAATATTTTAAATACCTTTACCTATACTATAATTAATAGAGAGATATATATAAGAATACTAAAGGGTTATTAGAAAGCTAGTATAATCCTACTAGTTTAAAAGGCCCTATATAGACTCTAGATTTTACCTCTTTTATAGTAGAAGGACTTTACGTCTTTACTTAATACTATTAGCTTTATAACAATCCTATACAAGCTATACTATATAATTAAAGATAGAGTAATCTTTTTCTTCTACGTAGATAATATTAATATAGAATTCTACTTATAGAAGTAAGAAGAATTTAAGAAAGTAACTAAGCTACTTAAAGAGAAATATACTATTACTAGTAGAGAAGATATATATTAGTTCCTTAGAGTAGAGGTTATATAAGATAGAGAACAATAGCTTATCTAGCTATTATAGGTAGCGTACGCTAATAAAATTAGCTAGCTTATAGATAGGTAAGATATACGCTACAATACCCCTATAGCTACTACTAAGCTTATACTATATAAGGGCTCTACAACTCTATCTAAAATTAATAAGTATTAGTAAAAAATTAGCTCTCTACTATTTATAGTAGTTACTACGCGTCTAGATATAGCCTTTACAACCTTATAACTAGCTTAATTTCTTACTAACCTAAGTATAGCTTATTAAGACGCTATAGATCGAGTACTCCTATACCTATTAGCTATAAGATAGAAAGTACTATAGCTAGGAGGAGGAGACTTACTATAAGTAGCTAGTAATACCTTATTTACTAACAATACGCTAGATAGGAAAAGCTCTTAAGGTTATATAATTAAGCTCTTTAATAGGCTTATTACGTAGAGGGTAAGTAAATAAGATATAGTTATAACTTTAACTACTAAGGCTAAGCTCTTTACGCTATTACAAGTAGCTAAAAAAGTACTATTTATAACAAGATTACTTAATAAGCTATAAATTAAACTACCTAGCTATTAAATTACAATCTAGTATAATAATATATAGATAATCTAGCTTATAACTAAAGAGCTAGCTAAACTCTAGACTAAACTATAGTACGTAGATATATATAACTACTAGTTATAGTAAGAAGTATTAGCTAGTAGAATCTAGGTCTAATATACTCTATTAAATAAGATAATTACTAATAGTTTTATAAAGGTTATACTAGCTAATAAATAGGACTACTTCCTAGCTTAACTTAGACTTATATAAATACTAGAGTATTACGTAAAGTATAAGTTACCTCTTAATAAAATCTAAGACTAGCTTAACTATATATATCTTAGTTTAGCTTAATATTAGGTTTTAAGCTAAAGGGGTATATTAGATTAAATAACTAAATTTATAGTATTAGCTAGTAGCTTAACTAACTAACTACAATTATCTTATATACGAGCTTACGCACAAGCTTAATTATAAGCTAACCTATAGGCTAACTTATAGGCTTATGCTAATAAGTTAATATTAATAAAGTAATATTAGTAGTAATCGAGATAGTAATTACAATTGCAATAGCAATTAATATCGTACGTACGCTAAGAGCTTAGTAAGTAACCTTAATCTTTATAAGAATTAACGCTAGTACTACGCTAGTAGCTAGGCTAGTAAACTAGTAGAATATTAATATATCTAGACTTAGCTAAGGTAGGTACTAACCTACGTACTAGCTTATCCCTTATAGAGGTATAAAGGACTTAAAGGCCTAACCCTTATATAAGCTTAACGCTAGCTAAGGTATTACCCTAACTAAAGCTCGCCCTAACTAAGGCCTTACTATTACTAAGGTATTAGTAGCTAATAGAGCTAAGGATATATATATAAGTACAATAGTAGATAGAATTAATAAGTAATACTAGAATAGTACACTTAATACAATCTATTTTATACTAATTAAACTTAAGCCTATATAGGCGTTACCTAAAAGCCTTTTTTATAATCTCTATTTACTTAATATTAACTATATTAATCTATCTTATTAATCCTTTTAAAACCCCCTTTTATCTAATAGGAATATTATATATAGTCTAAGTAAATAGAGTATAGAGTTAAAGTTAAAGCTTATTATTTTCTTAATTAGAACTTTATTTAGAGCCCTTAAATATATTAAAAAAGCTAAATTCTATATAGTTATTATATAATTATAATATACCTATTAACTAGTTATAGTATAGAGCTAAAAGCTTTAACTTAAAAATCTTATACCTTAGTATAAATAAATATCTTAATATAGCCTAAGAGGAGACTATAAAATAATATATTACTTACTTTAATTAATTAAGTATACTAGTACTAGTACTTACTATAGCTAAAAGGTACTATCTAGATAATTTTAGATAATAACAATCTATCTAGTAGAGCTTTTCTACTTAGTAAGTATTTTATCTTATACTAGCTTAAGTATAATCCTAACTACTATAGAGTTTACTAAAAGCTTTAAAAGCTTATAGCTTAATATTTATACTAAGTACTTTATAGATTTAGAAGTAGTTTTAATAAAGTATAGTATCTAGTATACTAATTACTATAATATAGATAAGACTAGCTTTTAAATTAGAGTTAGAAGCTTATAGTAAATTATAACTTTTAATTAGAGTTACTAATAAAGTAGTATAAGTAAGATAAATTATAACTTTATTACTATAATAGAGGTAATAAATACTACTAGTAATATACTACTACTTATACTTATTACTAAAGGTACTATATATCTTAAAAAATAGTATACTTAGATATATCTACTTAGTAAGTATAGTATAGGTTTAAGTAGTAGTAGTTATAATAATAATATACTTATACTAGAGTAGCTTAAGTACTTTTACTCTTACTTATTATAATATTAAGTAAGTATATAGAAACTACTTATCTTAAATAGGTTTAGTATCTACTTAACTTTTAAGTTTCCTAAATACTATAATAATTACTAGATAATTTTATTTATACTACTATCCTATACTTTTTAAAATCTATAACTACTTAATATAGTCTATTTTTAGCCTCTTAAATACTACTATAAATACTTAGTTAAAGTAGCTATATATACTAGCTATACTAACTTTAATAAACTTAAATTTTTTAAAGTAATTAATAGTATTAGAGTAAAAGCTTTTAAGCTATCTATAGTTAAAAAGTTATAGGAGTTAGTAGGTATATATTAGTAATACTAATCTTATAACTAAAGAAAGGATATATAAATTTAGTAGTAAAGGTAATTTTAGCTAGTATTTTAGATAGAAATACTTATAATATATTAAGAAAAGAGATTACTTTACTTATAAGCTTTATTAGATACCCTTAGTAGATAAGATATATTTATAGTAATATAGTCTAACTATTTATAGAATAGTAATATAATATTAAGATATACTTTATTAATATCTAGATATAATAAGAGAGATAAAATATAGGCTAGCTTAAGGATATACTATATATAGTAGTAATTATTAAATATAATTACTATAGGGATATAACTTTACCTATATAGCTTAAAGTAGTAGATCCTAGAATATTAACAAGGTAGTATAGTAGTAGTTATAGAATAAATAAGTACCTATTACTTTTAAAACTAGTTCTAGGCTATATATAAAGTAATAATATAAACTCTAAAGAGTTTAAAAGTAAGAAATAGTTATAAAAATAAAGAAGTTAATAATAAAAATAGCTATAGACTTTAAAAAGTAAAAAAAGTAGTAGAATTATAGTATTTTATTTAGGAAATTACTCTATAAAACTATATAAAGTATATAACTTATACTTATATACCTTAGTAATTATAGATTCTATATCTATCTATTGCGTATAGAAGCCTACTATAGACACCTTAGCTAATTAGTATTCTCTATAGAACCTAGTAACCTTAGTTCCCTATATCTAGAACCTATAGATCCTTAGCTCTACTAAGTACTATACTACTACAAAAGGAGTAGCTTAGCTATAGCTAATAATTAATAATCTATCTCCTAATTATTCCTAAGCTTAAGCCTTATTCTCTATTATAGTTATAAGCCTAGTACTTTAAAAACTACTTTATTATTCTACGTTACGTAATTAAAAGCTAGAGAGTCTTTAAGCTTAGTTTACTTTAAACTACTACTCCTCCTATACTAAAAGTAGTATAGTAATAGATCTTATACTCTCTAAAGGAACCTATACGCTTATAGGCTACTCTAATTAGCTAAGCTAGTTTACCTAGCTCTATATCTACGTACAAATTAAAGAACTCTAGGAAGAAATTAACCTAGATACTCTTATAGTTAAATAAGTAGCTCTAGTATACCTAACTCGTCTAATAAGCGTTAAATACGCTAAAATAAATACCCTCTATTAGATAGAGATTACTAAGTATAGGGCTAATATAAGTAAGTAGGCTACTAAGTCTATAAAACTCTAGAAACTATAGGACTAGGTAATTACTATAGTAGACCTAAAGCTACTAAGACTAGTACTTATAATAATAACTAAGTAATAGAATAATATACTATAAGAGCTAGTTAAAGTACTTAAAGAGGAGTACGCCCTAACTAAAGCTAGTTTAGTTAACTACGTATATACCTAATATAGAGCCTACTTAGATAAAGTAAAGTATAGACGTTAAAACGTAGAGCTTTAGCTTAAAGATTAGAATAGTATATACTTAGAAGTAAAGGCCTATAAGATACCTAAACTTAAAGGGTAGCTTATAGTATAGGACTTTCTAGAAATAATCTCTATAAGACTTACACTAGATTAGGTACGTACTATATACTAAGTAGTAATATAAAACGCTATACTTAGTATAATAACGCTTACTCTACTAGAGGTAGCTAAGATCTTTTTAGCCCTAGTCTATAAATATAACTTAAGAGTAACTAGTTAAAGATCTAGTATCTTTACTACTTTTAGAACTTAGTAACTAAAGCCTAGAAGCTTAAATTAAAAGAAGTACCTATATAATAAGAGCTATAAATAGCTACTTACTAAATATAGAAGTATTAAAACTACCCTTATAGGTAAGCCTTTTAAGCTTATAGAAAGAGATAAGGAGTAGATCTATATAAGACTTAAAGAGCTAGAATTTAACTCCCTTAAGGTAGCGCTAGTTAGGAAGGGATAGATAGGCTTATTACAAGAGCTAGCTAAAAGCTTAAAACTCCTAGAATATCCTAGGACTATATAAGCTACCCTAATTAACCTAGCGCTACTTAGTAAAATAAAGTACCTTAGCGCCTATTTAATAATAGATTTTAACACTTACCTACTATTAAACTATACTATCTTTAATAATAAAGTAGTATTATACCTTGTAAATACAATAGATATACTTAAACTAGGTACGTTTATACAAAATATAGAAGAGGATTATATAGAAGTAAGAACCTAGTTATTCCTAATTATTAGTAGAAGTACTAGAGTAATTAAAAGAGTACTTAATAGAGTAAGGGGAAGGTAAATAGAAGATCTTAGGCTTAGGGAAGTTACTATTATATTAGGATTTTATATTAATATAGTATTAGAAGCTTAATTAAAGTAGGCTAGAGTCTAGTATTTAGGTCTTAATACTATACTATAGATAGGATTAATAAAAGAGAGTATTATACTAGCCTAATTAGTACGCAAGTATAACCTTACGTTTATATAATATAAGCCTTATATAATCTACTCTACTAACAACCTAATATTAAGTATAGTAAGTAAACGTCTAAGGCTCTAATCCTAGACAACCTACCTATAAACTAATACTAAAGAACTATAGTACGCTAGAGTAGGGTACCTTAGCCTATAGGCTCTACAAGTACTAGTAAAATATACTAGAAATATTTAAATTAAAGGAATATAACGCGTAAACTATAAGTACTACGTAGTAACCTATACTAAGTAAGTTATCTTAAGATAAAAGAGAGAAAGAGTACTACGCCTATACTAGCGCGTTATATAAGACCTATTTAATATACTAATTAGTAGCTTTAGAGAACTCTAGATACTACTACTTAAGTATAATTATAGTAGTAAGCTCTATACCTACTTATTATAAGTAAAGACGCTTAAAGAAATAATAAGAGTATTTAAAAACTTTAAGAGCTTTCTAGTAACGCGCTACTAGCTCTAAATCTATAAAATTATATAAGATAATAATATAGTAACGTTCTCTTAGCGTAGTAAATTATACTATAAAATATAGGCTAAGGAGTATAGTATTAAAATAGAGGCCTTACTAATATATACGTACGAGCTAAATAGAGGACTAGAAAGAGTAGGCTAAGAGATTATTATAAAATTAATTAAAATAAGGCTTAGTATAAATCTACTTACAAGGCTCTAGCTAGAGATAATTAAAGTAGTAACGTAGCTATATAATATAAGCCTAAGCTACGCTTATTAGATAAAAGCCCTAAATATAGTTTTAGATAAGTAGACGCGTTAGTACTTTAAATACTACAAGCTAGAGTAAGTAAAGGTAATAATAGCTAACCTTTAACTAGATTAGAGTAGAGTATACGCCTATAGCTACTATACGTATCTACTAAATAAGGAACAAGTAGCTAAGCAAAACAAGAGAGACTTTAAGGTAATCCCTAGGGGCTATATTAGATATCTAGTAGGATATAGAGTATCTAATATATATAGAATATAGATCCTAGAATTAGAATAAGTTATAATAATACGTAATATAACCTTTAATAAGGAGCTCTTCTATAAGAAAGGAGAGAAACTACAACTTAACTAAAAGGAGATTAAAGTAATTGTTAACGTACTTAATAATAATAAAGTATAAGATACTAGAGAAATCTATAAAGATATATACAATTAGCTCTAAGTAGTAGTATAGTAATAAGAAGGTTCTAAAGCTTAACTATTATACTTATAAGATCTAGGGGGTAAAGAGACTTAAGAAGTAGAGCTAATAGTTAGCTAACTAGACGCTTAGGCTAAAAGAGGATTAGATCCTAGATAGGTAATAAGTAAGGCTAGTAAGTTATATAGAATCTATCTAGTACAAAATAAGTAAATAGGCCTTATATCTCTAGAGCTAACACCTAAACTAGAGCTTAGAGTAGATAGATAGGCTAGTAGCCCTTAGGAAGTATACTTAACTAAAGGAGTAGGTATACTAGAGTCTATAAGATCTAGTAGATTAAATAAGCTAATAGCTTATTAGCCTACTACTTAAACTAATACTACTATATCTATAGTACTAGATAAAGTAGAGATATAAGCTCCTAGGAGATAATATAAGTATATTAACTATAGGGCCCCTACGTAGGTAAGCCCTAGACTCTATAATTACAATTGTAATAGTAATTAATACTAAGACTAACCTAAGAGAATAGGAGAATTAAGACTAGTAGTATACTTACTACTTTATCTATAAGTAGATAAGATAAGTAAAGCTTTAAAAGACCTCTTACTAAGTATACTAGCTACGTAAGATAACTAAAATAAGCTAGTTATAGTATATACTATAATAGTAGTAGCCCTAATATAGGGTAAAGGACTAGTAGAACTACTAACTATATAGGCTTATAGAGATAAGTTACTAAAAGAGCTAAAGAAATAGAAAGATCTCTATAGCTACCTATATAGCTAACTATTTAGATAGGTAGCTTAGAAAGAGGTAAAAACGCTACTTAAAGTAGGGACTTAGTAGGAAATTAATAGATTAGATGTTAAAGGTAACCTACTCCTACTTAAGTAGGTCTTTACTTATAAGCTTAATTAAGACAGCTACTTTATTAAATACAAGGCTCGTATTATAGTAAGAGAAGATTTCTAAATAATTAACTTAATACAATTAATATATATAGTAACTCTAGTAGCTTAATCTTTCTATATAGTAATTACAATTATAGTAGAGTTTAATCTAGAGGTAATATAATATAACGTAATTAGAGCCTTCCTCTATACTTATAGAAAGTATAAGCTAGTAGTATACTATAAGCTACTAGAGGGATTTAAGATTAATAGGAAGTACGTAAGGCTTAACTAAGCTTTATATAGCCTAAGAGACTTACTAATACTCTAGTATAAAGATCTATTAAGGATACTTAAACGTACTAGACTTATTATATTAAAAGAAGAGCTATACTTATTTTATAATAAAGAATAGTAGATCTTACTTCTCTTTTATATTAATAATATACTACTAATATATTAACGTAATAGTATAAAAGAAGCTTACTTAATTATTAAAATACTTAAAGAAGCTTATAATATAGAAGAGAAAGGGCCTATTAAGTAGTTTTTAGGCGTTAAAGTAATAAGAAATAGGGAAAACAAGACTATCTAGCTCGTCTATAACAAGTATATTAATAGGATAGCTAAAAAGTTTAATTTAGCTAGCTTAGCTAGATAGCTAGCTACTCCCCTCCTAAGCGTAGACCTTATAAAGAATACTAGAGAAGCTACTAAATAAGAAGTTAAAAGCTATTAAGAGCGCGTTAGATTAGTACTATATATAGTAATAATACTACGCCTAGACGTAGTATACGCTACTATAAAACTCTTATAATACCTAACTAACCTAAGTAAGTAGTACCTAGTAGCTATAAATTAAGTAATTATCTATTTATACTAAATACGTTACAAAGTAATCTAATATAGGTAATACCTAGGGCTAGAGCTACTAATATATAGAGACGCGTTATTTACTAATAATATAGAGAGCTAATACTTATTATAAGGCTATATTATAATACTCTTTAGTAGAGTAATAGTATAGAAAGTAGTATATTAAGCTATAGTTATAACCTTAATAACTAAAGCTAAACTCTTTATACTAGAGTACGTAAGTAAAGAGGTAATAGCTCTTAAAAGACTCTTTAAGAAACTTACGTTATACGTAGGTACTATTTAGATAATCTTCTATAATAATAAACAAATAATCTATCTTATAGTAGGTAAAAACAAGAGGATAATAACTTACCTACGCTATATAGATATTTAAAACATATAGCTTAGGTAGAAGTACTTAAAAGAAAGTTTCTAAGTATCCTATATACCTATAAACAAGATACTAGCTAATAGGCTAATAAAGTACCTACCTAAGTAGTAGTTTAATAGATTTAAAGCTTATTTAAATCTAAAGGACGTATAAAAAGAACTACAAAAAGTAGAATAATATATAGATAACTTAAAAGAGTAGGAAAGAAAGTACTAGTATTACTATTATTTATAAAAAGTATTTAAAATACCTTTACTATAATATAAGTATAGTATAAGTACTAAAGTATAGAGATAGTAGATCCCTTACTTAAAGATAAAGTTAATAGCCTAGTAGATAAGTACTTTAAGCTCCTTACTAATCTTATAGAGCTTACCTAGTACTAGGCTAGCCTTACCCTTACTTTCTTTAACCTCTTCTTCCTCCTCCTCTTTATCCTCTAGTACCTCTATAGTACTTAAAAGTACCTAGAAGGCTATATATAGCTTTAAAACCTAACGTACTAGGATACTACTCTTAAGCGTACTAATAAAATTATAGGCTACCTAGGTAGTAGTAGTAGGGCTATAAAACGCGTTAGAAAAAGTAATTATTAAAAATAGTAAAGCTAAGAGCTAAGAGGGACTTATATAGCCTTATACTTATACCTAAAGGTATATAACTAGTAGTATATTCTTCTACTATTATAGTTAAAGTACTTACTAGTAGAGTAGCTAGTAAGTACGCTTTTTACGTACGCTAGGTACAACTCTATATAGTAAGCGCCCTTCTAACTATAATAGGAAGTAGAGGGTAAAAGGGTAGGTAGTAGTAGTAGTAGTATAGGCGCAGGCTAGTAGGAGTAACAAGGCGCGCGCGTAGGCGTAGGTAAGAGTAGTAGTAGTATAGGCAAGGGTAGTAGTAGTAAGGGTAAGGGCGTAGGTAATAGTAATAGTAGAATAACTTTCTTAGCCTAGTACTTAGCTAGAGTAGCCTAGGCGCGCCCCTAGCTTTATAGTAGTAGTAGTAGTAATAGTAGTACTATAGTAGTAGTAGTAGCGTAGGTAGTAGTAGTAGTAGAGGCGTAGGCGCAAGTAGATTATTTAGCTTTTAACTATAACTAGTTAGTAGAGCTAAAAATTAGAGAGATTAACTAGTAGGGTACTACAATAGGCGTAGATTACTAATATATATAAGGCGTAGTATAGTATAGGTTATAGATAGAGTATAGGCTAGAAGCTTTATTTTAGTATATAATAAGTACTAAGTAAAGCGTATAGGCTAAATAAAGCTATAAAACTATACTACTATAAATAAAGTATAGCTATATTAACTATATAACTTGTATAAAATAAGCTATAAAGTAATTATAATACTTAAACTTAGAGAAATAGTAAAAGGCCTACTCCTCTAGGGGGTATATCGCGTATAGAAGCCTACTATAGATACCTTAGCTAATTAGCGTTCTCTATAGAACCTAGTAACCTTAGTTCCCTATATCTAGAACCTATAAATCCTTAGCTCTACTAAGTACTATACTACTATAAAAGGAGTAGCTTAGCTATAACTAATAATTAATAATCTATCTCCTAATTATTCTTAAGCTTAAGCCTTATTCTCTATTATATATATTAATAGTAAATAATATATATATCTAGTTAGTTACTATATTATCTCTATTATTATTAGTCTTCTAACCTATAGGTTATTTTTAGAGGTTTTAAATTTTAGAATATTTAATATTAAGATATTAACCTACTACTTACGTAGAAGTAAATTAGGGGGTTACTAGTTAGTATAATTCTATAGCTAAGCTACTTCTTATATTACTTATAGTATAATCTTTATAAGAAAATATTATTTAAGCTTCTTTAATAATAATTTTATTATTACTTTAGTCTTACTTTATTTCTACTAGCTTAAAGTTTATAATAATATAGGTAGTAGAAATACTAAGAAATTTTTAAGATAAAGTTTTAATATCCTTATAGCTAAGAATAAATAGCTAGAGTAATAATATTAAACTTATTTCTCTAGCTTATAGTAGTAAGGAAATTATAGAAATATTAGAAAAAGTAAAAGCTACTCTATTTTCTTTTCTAACTTCTATAACTTTAAGACTTTTAGCTAAGAGGATTTAGCTTAGTATACTACCTATCTTCTAGCTATCTATATAGAATCCTAACTAAAAAGCTATACTCTTTATTTATATATTAGTAACGTTAGATTATAGTAATTAATAGAAACTTACTAAGTTAAGTATATTAGTAGGATTATATATCTAGTTATTTACTCCTATTAGAAGGAAGGTATTTAAGTTATTAAACCTTATAGTATAGGAAGTAGTTTAGTCTTATAAATATATACTATATAGGTAAAATATAGAAAAGAAGCTAGCTTTATACTTTAGTATACCTATAGATATATACTATTACTAGTATATTTCTAGAGCTTAGACTATTTCCTCTACTTATACTATTACGTTATAGCCTTATTAATATAATAGAAAGTACTTTAATAATCTACTAGTAGCCTATTTAAATAGAGTAAGATATAACTATAGTTTTATTTTTTTCTCTTCTCTTTATTAGTTAAATTAAATACTTTTATCTTATTATATTATATCTATAAAGTAGCTTTAAGTATTATATATATAATATCGATACTACTAATAGCTTATACTAGAGTTTCTTAATTAAATAAAAGAGTAGGTAAGTCTAATATATAAGGTAAATACTTATTATTAGTATAAATATCTTACTACTATAGTATAAAAGTAATAGAGCTACTTTCTTTAAACTATATAAAGTTTATTATATAACTTTACTACTTTTATAAGAAAATTAGCTCTAAACTTATAAGTATAAGAAAGTAACTTATATATACTTATTACTATTAGACTATATACTATATAGGTTCTAGTACTAGCTTTTAGCCCTATAGTAAATTATACTAAAGTAGTTAGGCTTATAGTACTCTTCTATTAAAGCTTATTAAGATCTTTATACTTTTTTTCTAATTTTAGATACTTTCTTAGTATCTATTAAAAATAGATATAAGTTAATATAAAACTTAAAGTAATTTTATTTAACTTTATTAATTATAAAAGTATTTTTAACTCCTATACCTATTTTAGTACTAGATTTATAATATTCTATAAGCTATCTAATTTTATTATACTCTTAATATTACTATTACTTATACTTTTTACTTATAACCTACGTATTAGGGTTCTAAAAGGCTTAAGGAGCTAGTACTTAATACTAGCTAAGAAAAAAGTAAAAGGGTATAGTAACTATATTACTATATAGGCCTATTTATAGTTAGACTATATAATAATAATAATTAGGATATACTAGATATATACCCTAGTAGAAGCTAGTATCTATCTTACTCTTAGTAAGTAATATAATATAAATAATAATAGCTTTATATAGCTAGTATAATACTATAGTTATATTTATAATAATAAAAATAGTTAATAATTACTTATATCCTAAGCTATCTTATTTTAACTCTAAATTCTTATAATTTTCTAGCTATCTACGTAAAACTACTAAGAAGAAGAGTAATACTACTATAAGGAGATAAAGTTATTCTAAGTTATAAGTAAAGTAATTATTACTACTTCTATTTTACTTAGAAGAATAAAAAAGTTAGAGCTATATTTCTTACCTTATAAGATAAACTATATTTAGAGCTATTAAAATAATAATTATATATACTAATTATATAGCCTAGTAAGGAAATATTAAAATATATATAGTTTAGGCTAGCTATTTATCTTATAAATTAGTAAGCCTAAAAAGTTTACTTAAATCTTCTTATATTTATACTAGTAAGAAGCTAGAGGTTATATTATATAGCTATATTAACCTAATATATCTTACCTTTTAAGTAAAGTATAAAAATAATTATAGTTATACTAGCTATTAATAAACCTACTTAGTAAGTACTAAAAAGAGTAGCTATAACTCTTTTATAGAAGTAAGGTTATCTTAAACTTTTATTTATTTTATTTAGCTTATATAGCTTAATATTATAATATATAAGTATAATACTTAGTATTATAGGTAATAACTTTATACAAGACCTAGAGCTAATAGAACCCTTAGAGGATTAGCGCAACTACGAGGACTAATTAGACCCTAGATAAGATAACGTAGTAGATTATAATATAGATACGTAAGTACAAAGTTAACTTAGTACTTTGTAATACTTAGTAAAGACAAAGTATAAAGTTAACTTAGTACTTTATAATACTTAGTAAAGATAAAGTATAAAGTTAACTTAGTACTTTATAATAC
>JALNQA010000178.1:0-21030 GCA_028456235.1 Ophiosphaerella narmari | reverse complement strand
GCATCGCGCCGGCAGCTGGGCCAGCAAACCAGTGGAATCTTGATGCATCCAGACTCAGCTGAGGTGGGCGCCGACCCACGCACCAGCTCATCCCTTGCAGAGGCACAAAGGACTCAAAGGCCCAACCCTTGCATGAGCTCAACGCCAGCTGAGGCATCGCCCTGACTGAGGCTCGCCCTGACCGAGGCCTCGCCATCGCCGAGGTATTAGCAGCTGATAGAGCTGAGGATATATAGAGGAGCGCGATGGCAGATAACACAAGCAACAGAACAACAGAGCAATCAATCAATCAGTTCTCATTTTATCTTTTGAATCAATCTTGAAGTTCTACTTTCTTGATCACAGAAATTCCGTTGCGTGTAATAGGCCTATTACAGCCTCACCGCACATCATCTTTCAAACCCCTTTTTATCTGACAGTACTAAAGATCCTAAGATCCCTATAATTCCAGGTATCTCTACTAAAACCCTTGTTACAAAAGGAGTGCGGGTTAGACTAATATTTAGAGTTGCGCTAGATTGCGCTGTATAGGATCTAGATGTTAAAATTTTCTATAGGGAATCTGTTGCCGTATTTGTTGCATAGGTAGGCGTTAGGGGTGCTGCAACACATGCTAGATGCAGGCGCAAAGAGGTAGAGAGTCTCTTTAGCGACGGCATTAGTATATAATAGCTAGTTAACTAGTTAAGGACGCCCTCTTAGGGTTTAAGCTGCATGTAATATGTCGTGGCCCTGCACCTAGTCGTCTTCTACCCGGACCCCGGCTAGAGCACCAGGTCGTTTAGAAAGGATGTAGACGATTGTTGCAGCAGTCGAATCGTGTCCGGCGGGGAGGAATAGGCAGATTTAAGCAGAGGCCCAAGACTTGAACTGCTGGTCTACCTTTTCCGCTACTTCCCGTTTTTTCATGTATTCTGCGATGGCAATATCTATAACTGATTTTGCTTGGGTTGTCGGTTTAGCTTGTTTCCATTCATCGTATCGCCTGTCCGGCTCGGCATTAATGTATCGGTTCACGGTACGGTTATTGCGCCACTCGATGATCGGTCTCATGGGATTCCAGCGTACGAAGGGATTAAGTTCTTCACCTTGGCAATGCTAATTGATGAAACTTCTTAGCGCGGATGCGAGCTTATTATATCCGCGCTGAGAATTGAGATGGGCGTTTCTATGTCACGTTAGAAATTACATGTAACCTACGTAAATAGGCGTCAAAGCAGTTATCCCTCCAGATGACTGGCTTGACGTGTCGCACCAATTCCACGAATAGGTTACTATTTGCCTCATGCCCTACTGGTATGTCGTTGTAGCAGTCGATTCCAGCTTCCTCTTCTTCTTCAAGGGGTTGGTCGGTCGTATACGGCCGTTGCGCATTTATTGGTGGGCTGTTACCATATACAATATTGGTGTTCTAAGTAATGGGCTCTCGGTATGCTACATTGGCTGTCCCTAAGACTTATAGTTAAATGAAGTCGGCCCTGGGTCGATTATTCGTGTTAGTACATAGATGCGGGTTCAATGCATCACGTAGACTGATTCGATTTATATTTATTAAAGGCTGGTTCAATTTAACTTCCGTAGGCCGATTTGCACCAGCTTCGAGTATGTTGTTCAGCTCAGTAAGTTGCACCATCCATCCAGTTCACATGCAGATAATCCATGTATTGCAGTTACTTAGGTTAGGAGTCGACAGTTGATGGGGCAGGAAGTAGGGTTCGGTTGTGTGTCGCCAACGAGGTCTACTGACATGGACTTGAAGCCCACAGTGCCGATGTGGTGTTTCAGCGACTATAACATGTTGGTGTTTCCAGGGTTGTTTTCTTTGTTTGGTTGGGAGTGGGGTGGCTGCATGATCACGTCAGCCGCCCAGGCCTGCACTGACGAACGTCTCCACCATCGATCAACGTCAACATCAACATCAACACACCAACCGCCTACCGCTTGTCGCCTCTTCCTTCACATACCCATGCCCAAACGCGCGCGCTCGCCGTTGTCGTCGCCGCTCCCGCTCCCGCGCTCTGTCAAGCGCTGCCGCATCTCGCCCTGCACTCCCCCTCCCCTACAAGCACACGTTCCCCTCACGTACGAGCGGCTCGCCTTCCACAACAGCCTCGCCGAGAACCAGCTCCGCCCTAAATCCATATCCATATCAACACCCATGTCCACGTCGATGCCGCCGCCCTCATCGACTACTGGTGCCGCATCGTCACGCAGCGCCTCTCCGTCCAAGTCATCAGAGCCTAAGGTCCGCGACAACGAGGACAAGCTGCGCTACTACGGCATCCACTTCGGCCACCGCCGAGCCCTGCCGGCCGACCTCCAGGCCTTTGTCGACGAGCTACAAACAGGCGCCAGTTCGAGTCCGGGTGCCGTGCGCTCCCCAAATGCACGGCAGGTTGTTCAGCGGCAGAGACGGGCCCAGCGCCTTGCAGAACAAGACGGGATTGACCTGCTCAAGGACGTGCTGTTGTTTGCTGAAGACGATGACCTGCCTATGCTGGCGGTCAAGGCCAAGCAGAACCTCGACAAGCGCTATCTGCCGCCACCCATCGACCCGGCCTGGATCAAAGAGTACGGCGCTCTCGAGGGCCCTCAGCCAGACCATTTATTTGGCTACCGCCACTGGAGGGATAGCGACAGCACCACGACCGCCTTCTCCATGCAACAAGAATACGGCCTGCTCAGCCGCGCAGTCGCCCCGGCACTCCACTTTCCATTCCTGAGCGCCCAGTGGAAGAGCCCCAAGAACAACCAGACGCATTTCCAGGCACGCCCTCAAGGTATGATACCGTGCTCCATCCAACCCAATCCACCACGCATCCCTAACACTTGTCACTAGGTGCGCGTGATGGCGCGGTTATTGTTCGCTATTTCTACCAGTTCTACACCGACGCCGGCTTTGTCCCAACTGTCAAGGACACGGCGCACTTCTCCCTCACTATCGATATGGAGTCAGCGCATCTCTTTGTCCACTGGCAAGAGCTCGACCAGGGACGCCCAGCATACTACATGGAGCCTGTCATGAAGGCCTTCCTCGACGACGAGCAACAGGTCGCAAACATGCGCCATATGATGAAGAACATCCTCGCCTATGCTATGGGAAGCCGCTTGGCCAACCTCAGGGACGTTGTCGAAGCCACTCAAACACAACAGGCCGCAACATCCCATCTACCCAGCATGTCTAGCAGCTCCAGGCTTTCCCAAGGAGACAACGCCATCAACATATCTCCTCCATCCCCGCAATCGCTCGGCAATGGTCCGCCGCATCCACCCAAGAAACGCCGGCGCGTATCGAGCAGGGCATCATCTAGTAACACCTAAGGCATGTTTGAGATATCCCTTCACATCAATACCAATACCGCCTTCATCCGGCAGAGCTTATCGACACGCACGGCAAAGGCGTCTCCCATCTGACCTCCACCGGTTTCGCCGCAGCCGGCATTGAGTACCCAGTCAATCTCCTCAGCCCTGGTGGGTCGCATCGTCTATTTCCACGCCGGTCGCGGGCGTGCTGGCCAGCTAAAAATGGGAGTGTCGTCAAGGCGCGGGCTACAAGCTCGAGCTAGTCGGCAAAGACTTTGTAACGACTTGAACGTGCTGACGGGTGGTTCTTGGCGGCCACATGGACGGCCGGGGAGGCAGGCAGCGATGCGAGATAGGAGAGCCCAAGTGTGATCTTTGTGCAGAGCGCCAAGCGGCCAAGTGTGGGCGGAGAATGCGTGGCAGAAGAGCTCAAAAGAGCCCAAAAGAGCCGTGTGCCTCGTGGAGTCGCATCGCCTCAACCTGCAGCGCGCTATGGTGGTCGAACACCAGAAGGTAAAGATCCGGCAGTGCCGTAAGACCGAACCATTGCGGTGCGAACTAGAGCGGTTGGAGCAGCACCTTAGGCGTTGAAGCACCACTTGCCTACCTGCATGGCAACTACGGGTGGGGGTGGCCGGCATGGTTGGGAAGACTGTCCCCAGGCTAGTGCTACACAGCGGTAGCAGATACAGGACCAATTCTATACTATATTGGGTTTGACAATAGGGCTAGGTTGTTGTTGCCAAGATAGTTAGTGCGCTCTAGTCTATTATCTAGTCTATTATTGTCAGATTAGACCATCGGTCCAGCAGCATCTAAGCTGACTTGACGATAAGCGAACTCGCAAGAATCGACGCCAGTAGCTAAGCTAGCAAATCAGTAGAGTCTCGGTACATCTGGACTCAGCTGAGTAAGCGCCGACTCAAGAAGCGGCGCATCCCTTACAGAGGCTCCGTCCTCGCAAAGGCTTTAGAGCTGAGAATCTCGAGGATACCTAGAGGAGCGCGGAGGCAGAGGGAAGAGCTAGAGCAATCAATCAGTTTACTCACTCAATATTAACTCAATCAATCAATTCCATCAAACTCTCAATTTTGACGATTCTCGTGCCACTCTCAGCAAATCGTGCACGACCTTCAAAACCCTTCAAATCTGACCAAAGTCCCGTTACTAAGCGAGGGGCTTGGCATCCCCGCCTTACGTATCTAGGAAGTTCCCTGCTGTGGCTAAATAACATCTATTGTTCCTCTGGTCTCTCGTCCCCTGAAACTGGCCGAGTTTGTCTGACCGGAAATCGGGGCCCAAGGATGACGTGCGAAAACAGCGCGGCTTAGCATAACTCGGCCCCCCGTAACTGCGATCCGCGACGTCAGCCATCATCCTCTCCTTTGCAAGCAGGGTGACTGAAATGGATCCCATTTCCGGAGCAGGCCTCGCAGCGAATATAATCCAGTTTATCGATTTCGGCTATAAGGTAATCGTGCAGGCAAAAGATATCCGCGACTCAACTTCGGGAGGGTCTAAGGAAAATAACGAACTCGAGACGGTCACAGAAGATCTAAAGAATATTAGCAAGCCACTAGATTAGCACGTCAAAAGGGAAGCAGCCCATCTATCAACACCCACGCATGAGAGTGCACTTCAGGATCTCGGCCGAGATTGCTAGTCTGTGGCTGCAGAACTTCTTGCAGCCCTGGAGAAGCTGAAGACTAGCGAGAAGAGCAATAGGCTGGACTGCGTTCGCCGTGCTCTCTTATGCGTGTGGGAGAAAGAGAAGATTGTACAATTAGAACACCGCTTGGACCGATTCAGACAACAGCTCACTATCGGATTGCTTGCATCGGCTCGGTAAGCGCATATTATCACCTTAGTTGCACACAAATTGTTAATTTCGCACAATATAGTGACGCCTTGACAAAGGTGTACCAACAGCAGCCTTCCTCCGTCAACGTATAGAATCGCTTTTTTGATGCCTTTTTACGACGTGTTAGAGGCAATGAACAATGGCGACACCTTATAGACACCATGCGCAATTCCCCTTTACCGATCAGCATCCAATGCACTAAGGAGGCTGCCGACGAAACAGACATATTCATTTCGATGGAAACTTTCAGGGAGGAGATCTTATCCAGCCTCCACTTTCATGAAATCTGGGATCGTCATAACCGGATCGCTGAACGGCAGCAGAAAACCTTCAAATGAATATACGAGGATTCACTGACAAAACCAAACATCTAGGTTAACTTTCCAGAGTGGTTGGAGCGGGGTACAGATATATACTGGATTACAGGGAAGCCGGGTTCCGGGAAATCGGCTCTCATGAAATTTTTATACGATGATCCTCGAACACGGGAACATCTAAACAAATGGTCCGGTGACTTTGACGTGGTGTTATCTGGGTTCTTTTTTTTTGGAATTCTGGTACGGAGAGACAAATGTCTTACAGCGGCCTTTTACAAACTTTACTATACACGTTGGTCCAGAAGTTACCCAACCTCGTCGACCGTATTTTCGCTGAACGCTGGGAGATATACAAATTTTCTGGGAAATTCGATCATCACTGGTCCGTCCCTGAGCTCTCGAGATCCCTTCGAAACATCAGCAATCCATAATTCCAAGAAAGAAGGTTCCTTTTCCTGATTGACGGCCTGGATGAATACTACGGCGACCACAACGGACTCGTCTGTCTACTACGGCACATGGCCCATTTCTCCCATATTAAAGTCTGTGCGGCGAGTCGGCCTCTAGTTGTATTCCAGCGTGCATTTGAAGAGTCTCCTAGCCTCATGCTTCAGGACCTTACAACAACGGACATTGAGCTCTTCGTCAAAACTGGCTTCTATAACTACAGCGACTTCCTGCCATTAGAGAAGAAAGATCCACAGCTATCCCGTGAGATCTGTTCAGAGGTTACTAACAGAGCTGCGGGTGTGTTCCTCTGGGTGTGCCTGGTTGTGCAATCGTTATTGGCTAGAATTAGTAACGGGGACAAGATTGTAGATCTTTACAGAAGGCTGAAAGAACTTCCAGGAGACCCTGAGGCTTTGTACGAAAAGATCTTGCACAGTCTGGACCGCTTCTATTTAGCGCATGCATTACGACTATTCCAGATCTGTTAGGCCGCCGATGGGGAGATTAGTCTTCTCTACCCCCCTTATGCAGACGAAGAAGATGATAAAATGTTACGGGTTAGTGAACCGATTGTTCTAGGCAAGGATGCCTTCTTTTACAGGCTCGCATGGATGAAGCGGCGTCTAGATAGTAGGTGTAAAGGGTTATTAGAAGTTACAGGTTGGCCGCTGCACCTATCGTTGCGACTCAGGTACGCATGCACTCTACATATTGCAATTAGTTGGTAACTGATGAAAGGTGTAAGTGATGTCGAAAATGAACCTGACAGGTTGGAGAACCTCTAGGGAAGTCCTCGGTTCAATATCTACACCGAACAGTGAAGGATTTCGTGGAAAGGTCCGATATAAGAGAAAAGTTTCTTGCGGAGGCAACCTCTTTTGGTCCACACATCGCCCTCTGCAAGGCGGCTATAATGGGGATGAATACTGTAAGGTGTTCGGATTGGGACGCGGTAGGAGCTCTTCAACTAAGCGTTATCAAAGCCCTGAAAAATGCATCAAGAGTTGGAGAATCCTACCAAAACACCTTGATTCCTATCCTTGACGGGTTAAACACCGCTGTTGCGCAACGGGTACGACAGATGAGGCATGACCCCGGGTTTTCTTGGAAGCCCGCACCCCTTTACGGAACCACACCTTATTCTCACGCGGTTTTGCTGCCGCTAGCATTACGGTTTGGTCTATGGGCCTGGATAAAGGCACTCCTCGAGCGGGGCCATCCTTTGGTTGCGAATGCACCACGTAGACCTTATCTATTAGCGATATTTTCTCCGGAAGCGGCTGGGGCGGCCTACGGGGGGGCAGAGGGCCCTAGTGCCCGATGTGTAAAATTGTTGGTGGACTGGGGTGCGGATCCATTCGAAAGGTTTGGCCGTTCAACCGTTCGGATGCAGGTAAAGTATAACATTCCGCCGCAAGAAAAGGAACTTTATCAGCTATTAGCAAGGGGCGGCAGGTCCTTACGTCATTCCAACACAACGCCTAGGAAAAGGTGAAGACAAGAAGACACGGCGAAGGGTGCGAGGCGATTAAAAAGGCCGTACATAGAGCCTAAATCTCGTTAACTATCTAAAGCGCCTCGTAGGCGGATTCCACCTAGTGCTACGAAATTGCTTCAAAGCTGTACCAACAAGCATGAAATAGATATACAGAGTTTTTCTATCAGCACGCAACACTCTTCTACTATAGCCAGCTTTAGCTATTACTCTCGGTTATAATCCTGTTATACGACTTCTAAGTTCCTCAGGGATTTGCTTTCAATATATCCTTTTACTACTTCCGTAGTATATATTAGTCTTCCTACCCACAGTGCTCTTACATTTTGCTCTAAGTGTAGGGGATATTTTCTAGTACCATCCTATACCGTAGAGAATCGCGTGTCTAGATCAGTAATATTTTCCTAGATACGTAAGGTAGGGATACCAAGCCTTTCGCTTAGTAGCAGGACTTTAGTCAATAATTATAAATGTAAGGGCTGGCCTCGGGTTAGGGCGTAGTAGCGTCGGGTGGGCTTGATAGGTGTCAGGTTTGCGGTACTTCAGATGGCCGTAATCCGGATGGGTAGGTTCACGAATTGATAGATTAAGTGGATTGGATTGAATTGATTGAATTGATTGAATTGATTGATTGAGTCAATATTGATTGAGTAAACTGGTTGATTATTTTGAACGAATTGATTCATTGCGCGTGCCGGCTCCTCTTGATATCCTTCATGAGTTTCCTTCATCACATGTCAGTCCCTGAGGTCTGCCCTGGCATTTGCTGGGTGTCGCTTCTCCTGTCAGCGGGATGCGCCTCAGCTGAGGCGATGCACCGTGGTCTAGGTGCACAGCTGAGGTGGTGAACCGTAGTTGAGTTACGGCTGAGGTGGTTCACTGTGGTTGAGGTGGCTCGCCGAGCTCCTGGCGCGCGCCATCGATCGATCGCCATCGCCATCTGGATCGCCATCTGGATCGCCATCAACGTCACCTCATCTGAATCATCAACGTCATGAGAGCCCACGAGCCAGCCCATGAGCCAGCTCGTGCTTGAGCTCGTGCGTGAGGTGGATCGTATGCGTGTGCGTATGGGCCAGAGTGTATAGCGTAATTCTGTCAGCAGCTTATTGCAGCCGGCTCGTCGCTGGACTGGTGGTCCGACAGATATATATAGTAAGGGGAATACTATTGCGTTGTATATACAAGAGGTTGTAGTGTTTGCACAGACCTTAGTATAGGTCTCCTCGTGCGCACTAAGGGTTGCAGTGCACGGAGATGCGTGTTGATGTCGGATTATATGACCAACCCTACGGCACCAGCTAGCAGCTAAGCGAGCCAATCAACAGATTCCAAGTCGACCTGGGTTCTGTTGGTAACAAAACTGACCGCAACCATCCTACGCACGAGCTCAATCACGAGCTGGCTCATGAGCTGACTCGTAGGCTCGCGTTGATGAGTTGACGTTGATGAAGTGACGTTGGTGGCGATCGATATCGCGCGTGCACCAGCGCGTGCCAAGAGCTCGGCGAGCAACCTCAACCTTTGTGAGAATCGACTCCAGCACCGCGCCAGCAGCTGGGCCAGCAAACCAGTGGAATCTTGATGCATCCAGACTCAGCTAAGGTGGGCGCCGACCCACGAACCGGCGCATCCCTTGCAGAGGCTCAACGCTAGCTGAGGCATCGCCCTGACAGAGGCTCGCCCTGGCCGAGGCTTCGCCATCGCCGAGGTATCAGCAGCTGATAGACTTGAGGATATATAGAGGAGCGCGATGGCAGATAGAATAAGGACAGCGCAATCAATCAATCAGTTCAACTCACTCAATTTTGACTCCATCAATCGTTGCAATCCATCAATTCAATCAATCTCTGATTTTTCCTATTCTCGTGCTCGTAGTAGCCAATATCAAACTGATATTCAAAACCCCTTGAATCTGACAGTTCTATAGGTTCAAATAACTGTGCAGGGTCTTGACCCGTAACAGTTTTGGGGTGCACGGCTCGCTTGTATGCGCGGCTCGAGTCATGAGGTTGCTGCCTAATTGGAACATGCGTAATTATATGAACATGGTCTTTACCAGCTTAGATTTAATTAATCATTCCCTTCTTGAAACAATATCTATAAGCACTTCTAGCCGCCAAACAAGACTTCTATAATTCGTTTTTCAAGGCATTAATATTAAATCTATAGCCTTTGCGACGCCAGGTAACTAGTTTAACTCTGTCGAAGGGATCACCGTATGGTGCTAATAGCTTGGAGGAGACTTGAAACGAAAAGCCGCGTTATGCGAAATTAGAATGTAAGAGCCATTATTCAGCATTCTCGACTATTACCTCACTTCTAATATTTGGGAAGCTCTTGGTTTCGCATCGGCTTACAAACTAATTTTTTCTTAGAGTATCAAAATTGCTCGCAAATGTGCGACGAGAAACAATGAAGCCAGCGCTGTCGCGAAAGATCATCTCGGATGCCGTCGAGCGCGATCTAGGCGGCATATCAGAGTGGGTTTCTATATCAGAGGGTGAGGAATCGCAGGCTTTCGGTATCTGCCTCGGGGGAGAGGACGTTGTTCTTCGCGTGAACCGCTCGGACAAGGGCTTTCACAAAGATGCATTCTGCTACCGGCGGTTTGCGTCGTCGAGCTTGCCCATACCCGAAATTCTGTGGATCGGTGTAGTCGATGACCACGCCTATTGCATATCGAGACGTGCGCGGGGACCCACCTTGCAAGACCTACCCCTAGATGCATTGCCGGCGGTGGTCGACCAAGTCGCTGGCGTCATGCACGCTATAGCCGACGCGCCACTCCATGGGACGGAGGGCTTTGGCCGATTTAACGCCTACGGAATCGGAGAACACGCACGTTGGCGCGATTTCATAGCGGCCATTGCCGACCCGCAGCGGTATGACTGGAAACCACTCGAACCAGCAATCGGCGCCGCGTGGGTCGAGCGGCACCTGCTTCTGCTCACGGAACTGGTGCCGCAGTGTCCTGAGGTCCGCAGACTCGTGCACGGAGACTTCGGCTCGAACAACGTGCTGACAGATGGTGTGAGAATTACCGGCGTCATTGACTGGAGCGACGCGCTGTTTGGTGACCCACTCTACGATCTTGCGAATGTCTTGTTCTGGCGTCCATGGCTCGCGTGCATGGAGGCACAGGCCCGGTACTTCGAAGAGCGGCAGATGAGTATGATTGGTAACGCCCGCGTATTGTGCTGCTATCAGCTTCGTATCGGCCTCCAAGAGATTCATGAAAGTGCCATGGCGGAAAATGCGAAAGACCTCTACTGGGCAATGTCTAGATGCGAGGAAGTGGCCACTAGTTTGTCATTACACGAGGAGGACTAGGGTTTAGGTATTGGGTTAGAGCTATTGCTCGGGAGTAAAAAAGTGCGTTCTTTACCACTAGGTGTAAAAAGCTTCTTCTATACCCCCGGTGTACCGTTACTCGAGGCCGCAAGGATACCCTACTTAAAGCTAAACTAATATAGTAAAGCTCATGCTAAGCAGTATAGGGGCTATGCGGGGTAAAAGTTTAGCGGCGGGTAAAATACCGGGAGCTAATTGCGCAAGCGAGTGTAACAGCACTGCTACTGTTACGGGTTATCGTAACAAGGGTTTTCGGGGTGATAGAGGTCTCTAGGATCGAGGGGATCTCAAGATCTTTGGTACTCCAAGACCTCCAGGACCTCAACTGTACTAATATCCATAGTACTAGTCTAGAGCAGGGCCGATGCGCTATACCAGCGCATAAAAGGCCTCCTACTTGCAGGAAGAGTCTAGCAAGTATTATTTACTTTTTAATCAAGAGCTTTACTTGAATATTACGTGTCATCCCTTTACTATCCCCTGTAGCCTACAGCAAGTACTATTACAGGTTAAGACCCTATACAGTATATAGAACTAGTTGAACCTATGTTAGATCCCGAAGGCTACGAATCTATAGACTAGGGATAGGATAAAGTAGCAGACTATAATTTAGACACGTAATAGATTTGCAACACCGCGAATACCAAGGCTAACAAATGTTAAACGACTAAGCTTAGGTCACAATAGGGTAGTTATAGTAGTAGATAGGGAGAGTGTAACAACGTGTGTATTCGTAGATAGAGTAATCGCTGTCTTACACAGCGTCTCCTCTTGTCAGATTGTACGACTAATCTCACGGCATCAGCTAACAGCTAAGCTACGGTAGTGTTACGGGTCAAGACCCTACACAGGCGTTTGAGCCAATTGAACTAGAAAGCGACCCTGAGGGTTACGATGATACGACATCACTAGGATGGAGTAATACGGTTGGACACAATTAGGACACGTAAAGACTTTGTAACTTTGTAGATGCTAAGACTAACAAATCTACAAAGTTAGGCTTCGCAACTTTGTAAGTACTAAGACTAACGAATCTACAAAGCCGCGATAGGACTTAGGGTATATAGTTACTATAGAAGAATATAGGACGATTAATATCGTTAATCTAGTTATTTAATTACTAAGCAATATACCTTAACATCTATTGTTTAGAATTAACGTGTGCTTTACTAGCTTATTAACGCATTACCTAACCTATAACTTCTACCTATTATACTCCCCTTAACGTTACCCTGCGCCCTATAGTAAGTTACCTTATAGTACTAAGGTAGCTCCTATTATACTTTAACGATTACGTCCTAAGAAGAGCAAAGCGTAAGTAGCGCACGATCTAAGCTACGTAATAACTAAAGCTACAATATTAAAAGGTAAGGGGCGATGTTACGGGTCACGACCCTATACAGGACCTAGAGCTAATCGAACCCTCAGAGGATTGGGGATACATAGAAGACCCATTGGACTACGGATAGGACGACGCAGCTGACCACAATATAGACACGTAACCTAGCTCACGTGACGAGGATCCTTGGATCTATAGGACAGATCAACAGATTACGCGATCCTTGGGTCTGTAGGACAGATCAACAGATTAAGCGATCCTTTGGATCTGTAGGACAGATTAATAGATCAAGTAAAATAGACAGATATATAGATAGGAGGCTTTACGACCTCTAAAGCCTTATAGTTAAGCTTAAGTTCTATCTCGAACCTACTACCCTACTTGAATACCTATAACCCCTTAGCCCCTCAAGTCCCTTCTAGTAACGCTTAATTATTACCCTACTCTAGTCATTAAATCGCTGCTATACCTAAACCCTAAGGCCCTTTATCTAGTTAAGCAATCTACCTTATACTTTAACTATCAAGGTTAATAGTAACGGTAGTAACCTACGCGCAATCCTTAAATAGGCAAACGGTTACTACAAACGACGTCTAGATTAAGGAGATCCTTAGGACCTAAGGTAAAGACTAAGAACTCCTACAACGCGTAGTACAACAAATCTACAAACTTACTACCTAGATTAACAATATAAAAAACAAACTACTTAAACTTAGAATACTAGAGAAGTTTAACAGTACCTAAACTAAACTTAAGGGATTTTTAGCTAATATATTAATCTACATAACCCTTAATTCTAGCTAAATTTAAGATAAAAGCTAAAAGGTATCTTTTATTGTAGCCTACCTTATAGGAAAGGAAATAGATTAGTTTAAAACATATCTAGAGGAAAGCCTAGGCCCTAAAGAATAACAAAGTATTAAAATATAATAGATTTTTAGTAGCTACAATTATTTTAAGTAATAGATAAGCCTTATGTTTAGAGACGTAGATATAAAGAGAGTAGTAAAGGCTAAACTCTAAAGGCTAAAGTAGACTAGGTCTATAGCCTACTATACTTTAGAGTTTAAATAACTTGTAATAAAGCTAAATTAGGGTAACAAAGCCTTAAGAGACTAATACTATAAGGGTCTTAAACCTATACTCTAGTAGGCCCTTATCCTAATAGATATACTAGAAATACTCTAAGGATTAATCTAGCTAGCTATAAAGATTAATAATTAACTATACATATTTAATAAGAATAAAATACTAAATATAATAAATATATAAAATTAGCTATACTACTAAAACTAGCGAAAGAAGGACCTATATTATAAGGGGTCTAGGGCAGAGAGCTCCTAGGGTAGGCTTAGCGCTGTTAATAAGCTCTACTAGGCCGAGTAACTAGTATTGCTAGCTCTATCGGCTAGTATATTCCCCTACATACAACCTAGTACAACCCTAAGCAAGTTCTAAGAACTTTAAGTAATAATAACTAGTATATATATTATATACTACTGTAATAGCTTAACTAGCTATTAGCCCCTTTTTGTCTAGATTAGCTTAGTAGTATACCGTCCTTACATATATAGTCCTAAACTAATATAACTAGGCGTAACCTATAAGTATATAAATTAGAATAGAAAAGTAGACCCTAATAAGTAGAGGCTTAGGGATGTAAAAGTATACTTTAACTATAAGAAACTAGGATATTTTATAAGGAACTACCTATTTAGAGCCCTAAACAATAGAGGATTAAGAAAAGAATAAGTAGTAGTAACTAAGGAAATTAAGGAAATACTAGAACTAGTAAAGCTAGCTAGTACAAGTAAATATACAAAGAAATACTAGACTAAGTACTATAATAATTACTATAAAGAGTATAATAACGTAAAGGTAAGTATAAGATATTAGCTAGAAAAGGTAAGGTTAGTAGTAACCTAAGAAGGGTTACCTTAAAGACTTACTTTAAAGGACTTACCTATAGATATAATATCTAGTAAAGTTATACCTAAACAATAATATAATTTCCTAGAGATACTTACTATAACTATTATTAATAACTATAGAGATCTAGAGGACGTAGTAATACTAGTAGTAGGAAATAAAGAACTTGTAGAACTATAGGAATTATATAAGAATAGAACTACTAAATCTAAGATAGTACGATACTAGATAATTAATCTAGGGTAAGTATTTAAAAATAGTTAGCTTAATAACCCTAAGTACCCTAAATACTCCTAGTTAGACTAGATATATTATATTACTATAGAGTATAAATACTATAAAATAGATAGATAGTTATTTAAAGACTAGTAACTTATACCTTAGTAGAATAGACTAGGATATATCTATATAGAGCTACTACTATTACTACTAATAGAATACTATCTAGGTAGGCTAGTAGCTTATTATACTAGTAACAAATACCTAATATATAAGGAACTTAAAAAATAAATAAAATAAGAATAGGTATAACTATAGAACTAAGAATAGCTATAAGTAACTAGATAAACCTAATACAACTCTAGAATCTTTATATATAGATTCCTAGGAGACTAACTAGTAACTATTATAATTAATAGTAGAATAATAAGAAACTTTACCTTATAATAATACGTTAATATTAGATAAATCCTAACTAAATAGAAATAGTATAGTTATAATATTATAATAATTAAAGGAAAAGCTTTTAAAAACCTAGTTATAGAAGAAATAAAATTAGTATACCTTAGACTAAAAGAATAGATAGGACCTATTACGTATAATATAATATAAATAGGTAAAGACTAGTGTTGCGTATAGAAGCCCGCTATAGACGCCTCGGCTAATCGGCGTTCTCTACAGAACCTAGTAACCTCGGTTCCCCGCATCTAGAACCTACAGATCCTCGGCTCTACTAAGCACCGCACTACTATAAAAGGAGTAGCTTAGCTATAGCTAATAATTAATAATCTATCTCCTAATTATTCCTAAGCTTAAGCCTTATTCTCTATTATAGTTATAAGCCTAGCGCTTTAAGAACCGCTTTGTTGTTCTACGTTGCGCAATTAAAAGCTAGAGAGTCTTTAAGCTTAGTTTACTCTAATTTGTACCTCCTCCTATGCTAAGAGTAGTATAGCAATAGATGCTATACTCCCTAAGGGGACCTATACGCTTACAGGCCGCTCTAATTAGCTAAGCTAGTTTACCTAGCTCTACATACACGCACAAATTAAAGAACTCTAGGAAGAAATTAACCTAGATGCTCCTATAGTTAAACAAGTAGCTCTAGCACGCCTAACTCGTCTAACGAGCGTTAAATACGCTAAAACAAATGCCCTCTATTAAATAGAGATTACTAAGTATAGGGCTAACGCAAGCGAGTAGGCAATTAAGTCTGTAAAACTCTAGAAACTATAGGACTAGGTAATTGCTACTATAGACCTAAAGTTGCTAAGACTAGCGCTTATAATAATAACTAAGCGATAGAATAATACGCTGCAAGAGCTAATTAAAGTACTTAAGGAGGAGCACGCCCTAACTAAAGCTAGTTTAGTTAACTACGTACGTGCCTAATATAGAGCCTACTTAGATAAAGCAAAGTAGGGACGTTAAAACGTAGAGCTTTAGCTTAAAGATTAGAATAGCATATACTTAGAAGTAAAGGCCTACAAGATACCTAAACTTAAAGGGTAGCTTATAGTATAGGACTTTCTAGAAATAATCTCTATAAGACTTATACTAGATTAGGCGCGTACTATATACTAAGTAGTAATACAAAACGCTATACTTAGCATAACAACGCTTACCCTACTAGAAGTAGCTAGGATCTTTTTAGCCCTAGTCTATAAACACAACTTAAGAGTAACTAGTTAAGGATCTAGCATCTTTGCTACTTTTAGAACTTAGCAACTAAAGCCTAGAAGCTTAAATTAAAAGAAGTACTTATATAATAAGAGCTATAAATAGCTACCTACTAAATATAGAAGCATTAAAACTACCCTTATAGGTAAGCCTTTTAAGCTTATAGAAAGAGATAAGGAGTAGATCTATATAAGACTTAAAGAGCTAGAATTTAACTCCCTTAAGGTAGCGCTAGTTAGGAAGGGATAGATAGGCTTATTACAAGAGCTAGCTAAAAGCTTAAAACTCCTAGAGTATCCTAGGACTATATAAGCTACCCTAATTAACCTAGTACTACTTAGCAAAATAAAGTACCTCGGCGCCTATTTAATAATAGATTTCGACGCTTACCTACTATTAAACTATACTATCTTTAATAATAGAGTAGCGTTATACCTTGTAAATATAATAGATATACTTAAACTAGGCACGTTTATACGAAATACAGAAGAGGATTACGTAGAAGTAGGAACCTAGTTGTTCCTAATTATTAGTAGAGGCACTAGAGTAATTAAAGGAGTACTTAATAGAGTAAGAGGAAGGTAAATAGAAGATCTTAGGCTTAGGGAAGTTACTATTATATTAGGATTTTATATTAATATAGTATTAGAAGCTTAATTAAAGTAGGCTAGAGTCTAGTATTTAGGTCTTAACGCTATACTATAGATAGGATTAATAAAGGAGAGTATTGTACTAGCCTAATTAGTACGTAAGTATAACCTTACGTTTATATAATATAAGCCTTGTACGATCTACTCTACTAATAACCTAATATTAAGTATAGTAAGTAAACGTCTAAGGCTCTAATCCTAGACAACCTACCTACAAACTAATACTAAAGAACTATAGCACGCTAGAGTAGGGTACCTTAGCCTATAGGCTCTATAAGCACTAGTAAAACACGCTAGGAACGTCTAAATTAAAGGAATATAACGCGTAAACTACAAGCACTACGTAGTAACCTACGCTAAGCAAGTTATCTTAAGATAAAAGAGAGAAAGAGTACTATACCTATACTAGCGCGTTGCATAGGACCTATTTAATATACTAATTAGTAGCTTTAAAGAACTCTAGATACTACTACTTAAGTATAATTATAGTAGTAAGCTCTATACCTACCTATTATAAGTAAAGACGCTTAAAGAAATAATAAGAGTATTTAAGAACTTTAAGAGCTTTCTAGTAACTTGCTACTAGCTCTAAATCTACAAAATTATGCAAGATAATAATATAGTAACGCTCCCTTAGCGTAGTAAATTACGCTACAAAATATAGGCTAAGGAGCGTAGTATTAAAATAGAGGCCTTGCTAACGTATACGCACGAGCTAAATAGAGGACTAGAAAGGGTAGGCTAAGAGATTATTATAAAATTAATTAAAATAAGGCTTAGCGTAAATCTACCTACAAGGCTCTAGCTAGAGATAATTAAAGTAGCAATATAGCTATACAATATAAGCCTAAGCTACGCTTATTAGATAAAAGCCCTAAATATAGTTTTAGACGAGTAGACGCGTTAGTACTTTAAATACTACGAGCTAGAGTAAGTAAGGGTAATAATAGCTAACCTTCGACTAGATTAGAGTAGAGTATACGCCTACGGCTGCCGTGCGTATCTACTAAATAAGGAGCGAGCAGCTAGGCAAAACAAGAGAGACTTTAAGGTAATCCCTAGGGGCTATATTAGATATCTAGTAGGATATAGAGTATCTAATATATATAGAATATAGATCCTTGAATTAGAACAAGTTATAATAATACGCAACGTAACGTTTAATAAAGAGCTCTTCTACGAGAAAGGAGAGAAACTACAACTTAACTAAAAGGAGATTAAAGTAATCGTTAACGTGCTTAATAACGACGAAGTGTAAGATACTAGAGAAATCTACGAAGATATATACGATTAGCTCTAAGTAGTAGCATAGTAACAAGAAGGTCCTAAAGCTTAACTATTATACCTATAAGATCTAGGGGGTAAAGGGACTTAAGAAGTAGAGCTAATAGTTAGCTAACTAGACGCTTAGGCCGAAAGAGGATTAGATCCTAGATAGGTAACGAGCAAGGCTAGTAAGTTACATAGAATCTATCTAGTGTAAGATAAGTAAATAGGCCTTATATCTCTAGAGCTAATACCTAAACTAGAGCTTAGAGTAGATAGATAGGCTAGTAGCCCTTAGGAAGTATACTTAACTAAAGGAGTAGGTATACTAGAGTCTATAAGATCTAGTAGATTAAATAAGCTAGTAGCTTATTAGCCTACTACTTAAACTAATACTACTACATCTATAGTACTAGACGAAGTAGAGATACAAGCTCCTAGGAGATAATATAAGCGTATTAACTATAGGGCCCCTACGTAGGCGAGCCCTAGACTCTACAATTGCGATCGCGATAGCAATTGACGCTAAGACTAACCTAGGAGAATAGGAGAATTAAGACTAGCAGCGCACTTGCTACTCTACCTATAAGTAGATAAGATAAGCAAAGCTTTAAAAGACCTCCTACTAAGCGCGCTAGCTACGCAAGATAACTAAAACAAGCTAGTTATAGTACACGCTATAATAGTAGTAGCCTTAATATAGGGCAAAGGACTAGTAGAACTACTAACTATACGGGCTTATAGAAATAAGTTACTAAAAGAGCTAAAGAAATAGAAAGATCTCTATAGCTACCTATACAGCTAACTATTTAGATAGGTAGCTTAGAAAGAGGTTAAAACGCTGCTTAAAGTAGGGACTTAGTAGGAAATTAATAGATTAGATGTTAAAGGCGACCTACTCCTACTTAAGTAGGTCTTTACTTATAAGCTTAATTAAGATAGCTACTTTATTAAATGTAAGGCTTGTATTATAGTAAGAGGAGATCTCTAAATAATTAACTTAATACGATTAACGTATGTAGTAACTCTAGTAGCCCGATCTTTCTATATAGCAATAGTAATTGTAGTAGAGTTTAACCTAGAGGTAATATAATATAATATAATTAGAGCCTTCCTCTACGCTTATAGAAAGTATAAGCTAGTAGTATACTATAAGCTACTAGAGGGATTTAGGATTAATAAGAAGTGTGTAAGGCTTAACTAAGCCTTATATAGCCTAAGGGACTTGCTAATATTCTAGTACGAAGATCTATTAAGGACGCTTAAACGCACTAGACTTATTGTATTAAAAGAAGAGCCGTGCTTATTTTACAATAAAGAATAGTAGATCTTACTTCTCTTCTACGTTAACAATATACTACTAATATATCAACGTAATAGTATAAAAGAAGCTTACTTAATTATTAAAACACTTAAAGAAGCTTATAATATAGAAGAGAAAGGGCCCGTTAAGTAGTTTTTAGGCGTTAGAGTAATAAGGAATAGAGAAAATAGGACTATCTAGCTCGTCTATAACGAGTATATCGATAGGATAGCTAAAAAGTTTAATTTAGCTAGCTTAGCTAGATAGCTAGCTACTCCCCTCCTAAGCGTAGACCTTATAAAGAACGCTAGAGAAGCTACTAAATAAGAAGTTAAAAGCTATTAAGAGCGCGTTAGATTAGTACTATATATAGTAATAATACTACGCCTAGACGTAGCGTACGCTACTACAAAACTCTTATAAAACCTAACTAACCCTAGTAAGTAGTACCTAGTAGCTGTAAATTAAGTAATTATCTATTTGTACTAAACGCGTTATAAAGTAATCTAATATAGGTAATACCTAGGGCTAGAGCTACTAATATATAGAGACGCGTTGTTTACTAACAATATAGAGAGCCGACGCTTATTATAAGGCTATATTATAATACTCTTTAGTAGAGTAATAGTATAGAAAGTAGCGCGTTAAGCTATAGTTATAACCTTAACAACTAAAGCTAAACTCCTTATACTAGAGTACGTAAGTAAAGAGGTAATAGCTCTTAAAAGACTCTTTAAGGAACTTACGTTATACGTAGGTACTATATAGACGATCTTCTACAATAACAAATAAATAATCTATCTTGTAGTAGGTAAAAACAAGAGGATAATAACTTGCCTACGCTACGTAGATATTTAAAACATGTAGCTTAGGTAGGAGTACTTAAAAGGAAGTTTCTAAGTATCCTATATACCTATAAACGAGATGCTAGCTAATAGGCTAACAAAATACCTACCTAAGTAGTAGTTTAATAGATTTAAAGCTTATCTAAATCTAAAGGACGTATAAAAAGAACTATAAAAGGTAGAATAATACGTAGATAACTTAGAGGAGTAGGAAAGAAGGTACTAGCGTTACTATTATTTATAAGAAGTATTTAAAATACCTTTACTATAATATAAGTATAGTATAAGCGCTAAAGCGTAGAGATAGCAGATCCCTTACTTAAAGATAAGGTTAATAGCCTAGTAGATAAGTACTTTAAGCTCCTTGCTAATCTTATAGAGCTCGCCTAGTACTAGGCTAGCCTTACCCTTGCTCTCCTTAACCTCCTCTTCCTCCTCCTCCTTATCCTCTAGCGCCTCCGCAGTACTTAAGAGTACCTAGAGGGCTACACGTAGCTTTAAAACCTAACGCGCTAGGATACTACTCTTAAGCGCGCTAACAAAATTATAGGCTACCTAGGTAGTAGTAGTAGGGCTACAAAACGCGTTAGAATAAGCAATTATTAAAAATAGTAAAGCTAAGAGCTAAGAGGAACTTATATAGCCTCGTACTTATGCCTAGAGGTATATAACTAGCAGCGTGTTCCTCTACTATTATAGTTAAAGTACTTACTAGTAGAGCAGCCGGCGAGTGCGCTTTTTACGCACGCTAGGCACGACTCTACATAGCAAGCGCCCTTCTAACTACAATAGGAAGTAGAGGGTAGAAGGGTAGGTAGTAGTAGCAGTAGTATAGGCGCGGGCTAGTAGGAGCAATAAGGCGCGCGCGTAGGCGTAGGCGAGGGTAGTAGTAGCGTAGGCGAGGGTAGTAGTAGCAAGGGTAAGGGCGCGGGCAATAGTAATAGTAGAACGACTTTCTTAGCCTAGCGCTTAGCTAGGGTAGCCTAGGCGCGCCCCTAGCTTTGTAGTAGTAGTAGTAG
>JALNQA010000177.1:0-21121 GCA_028456235.1 Ophiosphaerella narmari | reverse complement strand
ATTTTAAGAATCTACTTTAGATATTACTATAGCTATTCTATAGGTAAATTTATTACTAATAGTAGTTTTAGCTATTATTACGTTTAGTTTTTTACTTAGAGATAGTATATTTACTAATTTTTTAGAAATAGTAATTACTAAGTACCTTTAGTAATTACTAGTAATTACTATAGTAAGTACTAAGTACGTTTAGTAATAGTAATTACTATTACTAAAAAAGTAGTAACCCTAGCTAGTATAAATAAATATATAAAGAAATACTAGACTAAGTACTATAATAACTACTATAAAGAGTATAGTAGAGTAAAGGTAAGTATAGGATATTAGCTAGAAAAGGTATAGTTAGTAGTAACCTAGAACAAACTATAACAAGAACCTACGTTAAATAACTTGCCTATAGATAGAACGCTAAGTAAAGTTATACTAAAATAATAGATAAGTTTTCTAGAGATACTAGTAATAACTATTACTAATAATTATAGGAATTAAGAAAACGTAGTAATACTAGTAGTAGGAAACAAGAAACTTATAGAACTATAAGAATCCTATAAAGATAGGACTACTAATTCTATAATAGTAAGATACTAGATAATTAACTTAAAATAAGTATCTAAAAATAGTTAGCTTAGAAACCCTAAATATACTAAATACCTCTAGTTAGACTAGATATTCCTAGTTATTAGTATAGAAGCTTATAATTATAAACTATAAAGTAAAAAAAAAAGTTTATTACTACTAAATAACTAGTTAAACTACCTATATATATAAAACTACTTTTTATCTACTATAATAGAATCTAGAAAGTCTATACCTTCTATATTATAGGTTCTAACCCTATATATAACCTAGAGCTAATAGAATAATTAGAAGACTAGTATAATTACAAGAGCTACTTAGATTATAGTTAAGATAACGTAGTAGACTATAATATAGATATATAACTAACAAGTACTTAGTAATATATAAAGTACTAAGTTACTAACAAGTACTTAGTAATACGTAAAGTACTAAGTTATCTAATAAGTACTTAGTAATATACAAAGTACTAAGTTATCTAATAAGTACTTAGTAACACGTAAAGTACTAAGTTAACTAGTATATAGATAGGAGGCCTTACAACCTTTAAAGCCTTATAGTTAAGCTTAAGTTTTATCTTAGACCTACTACCTTACTTATATACCTATAACCCTACTATACCTTAAGTCCCTTAGTAACGCTTACCTATTACCTAAAACCCTAGTTATTAAATCGCTACTATACCTAAATACTAAGGCCCTTTATCTAGTTAAGTAACCTACCTTATACTTTAACTATTAAGGTTAATAGTAATAATAATAACCTACACGTAATCTTTAAGTAGATAAATAATTACAATAAATAATGTCTAGATTAAAGAAATCCTTAGGACCTAAGAAGAAGACTAAGAACTCTTATAACGTATAATATAGTAAATCTATAAACTTACTAACTAGATTAATAATATAAAGAATAAACTACTTAAACTTAGAATACTAAAGAAGTTTAATAGTACCTAAACTAAACTTAAGAGATTTCTAGCTAATATATTAATCTATATAACCCTTAACTCTAGCTAAATCTAGAATAAGAATTACAAGGTATCCTTTATTATAGCCTACCTTATAGGTAAGGTAATAGATTAGTTTAAAATATATCTAGAAGAAAGTTTAGGCCCTAAAGAATAATAAAGTATTAAAATATAATAAATCTTTAATAGCTATAATTATTTTAAGTAATAAATAAGCCTTACGTTTAGAGACGTAGATATAAAGAGAGTAGTAAAGGCTAAACTCTAAAGGCTAAGATAGACTAGGTCTATAGCCTACTATACTTTAGAGTTTAAGTAACTTATAATAAAGTTAAACTAGGGTAATAAAGCCTTAAGAGACTAGTAATATAAAGGTCTTAAACCTATACTCTAATAAGCCTTTATTCTAATAGATATACTAGAAATACTCTAAGGATTAATTTAGCTTACTATAAAGATTAACAACTAACTATATATATTTAATAAGAATAAACTACTTAGTATAATAAATATACGTAACTAGCTATACTATTAAAACTAACCTAAAAAGGACTTATATAGCCTAGAACTAATATAATTAGGTACTACCTATAAGCGTACCTAATAGAATAAAAGAGTAGACCTAGATAAGTAAAGGCTTAAGAACGTAAAGGTATACTTTAACTATAAAAAACTAGGATATTTTATAAGAAACTACTTATTTAAAGCCCTAAATAATAGAGGATTAGGAAAAGAATAAGTAGTAGTAACTAAGGAAATTAAAGAAACGCTAGAACTAGTAAAGCTAGTAGGGACAAATAAATATATAAAGAAATACTAGACTAAGTACTATAATAACTACTATAAAGAGTATAGTAATATAAAAGTAAGTATAAGATATTAGCTAAAAAAGGTAAAGTTAGTAGTAACTTAAGAGGAGTCTACCTAAGAACCTACTTTAAGGGACTTACCTAAGAAAGAAACGTCTAGTAAAGTTATACCTAAATAGTAATATATTTTTCTAGAAGTACTAGCTATAACTATTATTAATAATTGTAGTAATCTAGAGAACGTAGTAATAATAGTAGTAGGAAATAAGGAGATTATAGAACTATAGGCGTTATTTAAAGATATAACTACTAAACTAGTAATAGTATAGTACTAGAAAATCGATCCTAGAAAAGTATTAAAGAATAGCTAGCTAAAAGACCCTAAATACGCTAAGTACTAATAGTTAGACTAGACCTACTATCTTATAAAAGAATATAAATATTATAAGCTATATAAATAGCTAACTAAGGACTAGTAACTAACGCCTTAGTAGAATAGGCCTAGATATATTTATATTAAACTACTACTAATACTAACTATAGAATACTATTTAGGTAGACTAGTAGCTTATTATATAAGTAATAAGTACCTAGGATATATAGAACTTAAAAAGTAAATAAGAGAGGTAAAAGTAGAGATACTAGAAAATAAATAGTTACAAGCTACTAGAGAAATAAACTATAACTCTAGAATCTTTATATATAGATTCTTAGGAGACTAACTAGTTATAGCTATAATAGATAGTAGAGTAACAAGGAACTTTACCTTATATTAGTATATAAACATTAGATATATACTAATAAAATAGAAATAGTATAGTTATAATATTATAATAATTAAAGGAAAAGCCTTTAAGAATCTAGTTATAGAAGAAACTAAGCTAGCCTACCTTAGACTAGAAGGCTAGATAGGACCTATTATATACAACGTTATATAAATAGATAGAGACTAAGATATTATCCTAGGAACCTTATAGCTAAAATAAGCTAACCTATAAATTAATTAGAAAATAGGGATAGTTACTTTCTATAAATAGAGGAAAACTAATAAATATATAGTATATCTCTATACTATTATAGAGAACCTATAAAAAAAGGTAATTACGCCCTTAGAATATAATAACCTAAGAGAGGTTTTTACTATACTAGAAGAAATACTACTAGAATACTAACTATAGGATATAATAATCTCTTTAAAACTAAAAATAATACCTAAATATAGACCTATATATAAGCTAACTCTAAAAGAAGATAGGATACTATAAGAGTATATCTAAGATAGCCTTAAGAAAAGATAGATACAACTATTAAATTTACTAGTAGTATACCTACTTATATTTATACTAAAGAAGGATATAGTAAAATACTAACTATATATTAATTACTAATAACTTAACAATATTATAATTAAAAACTAATACCTACTACTCTTTATCTTAGAACTATAAGACTAACTAACTAATACTTAATAGTTTATAAAGCTAGATATAAGAAATATATATTACTAGATTAGGATAGCTAAAGGAGAGGAATAGAAAATAGCCTTCTAATTAAAGCTTAGATTATATAAATACTTACTAAATATATCTAGGTATTCTTTAAGAGACGCTCTAAAAAGGCTAAGTATATCTTAAAGGCTTATAGTCTACTTATAGGTAAGAAGTATATACTAGATATATTTAATAGATTATATACTAAACGTATCTAGGGATAGTTATAAAGGTACTAAAGTATTAGCTATAGCTAAGAGTATATATTAGATACGTTTATATTTAAAACGTTTACTAAACGTATCTAGATTACTTTATAAACTTATATAATAATATTATAAAATATATAAGTAAAGGCTATAAGAGCTATAAAGTTATAATCTATAAGCTTAAGGTATAATATATCCTAGATACGTTTTATAATAACGTATACTAAACGTATCTAGCTAGAGATAACTCCTAGAAAGCGTAAGCCTTGTACTAAAAAGGCTCTTTTAGCTAAGGTATATTTTAGATACGTTTTATATAATTATATATATTAAACGTATCTAAATTATTAATAATAATAGCTATAATAAGCTTAAGGTACTCTATAATAAAGGAAAGCTATTAGTAAGTTATATTATAGATACGTTTACTATATATTATCTAGGAAATATATCTAAAACTTATTCTAGTATTTTAATAATATTTTCTACTATCTAGAGAAAAATAGTAAAGCCTATCTCTAGCGTTACTTCTAGCTAGAGGTAAGTTAGATACGTTTAGTATACGTCCTTATAAGAGGTATACTAAATATATCTAGGTAAAGTAATATCTTTATAGTTTATATTAGAGATAAGTTTAAGGTTACTCTACCCTATATAACTATTAGGGTAAGTCTATATTCTAGATATATTCCTTAATAACTTATACTAAATATATCTAGGCTCTAAATTATACTATAATAAGACGTATTCTAAATATACTCTACCTTAAGTACTTAGTAGGTAAGTACTCTATCTATACTAGAGATCCTTATAACTTATCTAAGAGTAAGTTTATATATCTTAGATATATTTCTTAATATTATATACTAAACGTATCTAGGTTATAACTTAAAGAGTAAAAGTAACTATTACCTATCTAAAGGTATTTTCTACTTACAAGATAGCTATAAAGCTAAGTACTAGTTAGTTTAATATATTCTAGATACGTTTAACTTATACTAAATATATCTAGGATTATTAAATATAACGAGAAGCGTTAAGGTATCCTCTTCTACTTCTTTAAAGTAGAAGAAGCCTAGGATACGTTCTAGTAATGTTTCTTCCTCTTAATACGTTATAGATACGTTCTATATATATAGCCTCTCTCTAGGTACTATAGTAACCTTTTAGATACGTTCTAAATAGGTTTAGGTACTAGATATTTCTTTTATATTTTAGATATATTATAGATACGTTTTATAGTATATAATATTTAATACTTATAAGAAATATTAAGGATATATTTTTTATCTAGTTTAGAGGTTTAGTTTTATTTAAGGTTTTTATATATATTATAGATACGTTAAGAAAATATATCTAGGAGTTAGATACCTAATATACTTTATTATACGTTTAGGATACGTTTAATAGTATAATATACCTAAAACGTATCCTATTATATCTATTCTTAACCTAACTCTAGTCTTCTTATCTTAATCTTAAGCTATATAGCTAGTAACTCTATACGCTACTATTTAAGTTTAATCTCTTATATATCTATCTTACTAATAGTTTAGCTACTATTCCCTATACTAGCTCTAAGAGGGGCTAATAGTATTAGTAAAGGATATATTCTAGATACGTTAGTAAACGTTATAAAGGTATATATAATATATTATATACTAAAGAAAGAGCTATTACTCTCTAGGTAGTAACCTAAAGGGAATTTAAGTTTCTACTACTATTAGTATTATAAAGGTAGTAAAAAGGTATCTAAAATATATACTTTTTTTAAGGGGCTTTTTTTAACCCTTACCCCTCTACCTAAATATAACTAGAGCTTACTTTTCTTTTAAGGTAACCTTCTTTATTTTATAGGTTTTTAGATATTACTAGATAATATTACGTTATATAATACCTAGTTATTAGAGTCTCTAGTAAGGTTAACCTTATTAATCTACTCTATCTTCTTCTTCTAGATACGTTCTAGATACGTTAGACTTATATATAAAATTTATATATTATATATATACTCTTATAAGATATAGACTCTCTATACTATATCTTAAGAGAATAATTCTAATATATATTCTAAATACTATTATCTCTTATAATATACTTCTATACTATTTAATTATTAGAGATTTTAGTACTATAATATATATTAATAGTACGTTTATAATACGTTATAGATATATTATACCTAAGTATTACTAGTAGTAGAAACTACTATTAACCTAATACTATATATAACTATTCTACTAACTATTTAATAGTATTTATATAAAGTCTTTAATACTAGAAAAACTCTATAGGTATAAGGGATATATATAGGTTAATACTAGCTATAATAACTAGGTACTTTTTATACTAAGCCTACTCTTTAACTTTAAATTTCTTATATTCTAGATATATTAGCTATACCTCTTTAATATATAGGAGATACGTTTAAAATATCTTTAAAATATAATAGAAATATACCTATTAGTAGGTTATATAGAAGTATATACTTATCTTATAAGTATATAAGTAGATAGCTTATATAATACTATAATTTAAGGCTATCTTTAGCTATATAATATAGAGCCTAATTAAAGTATATATAATAGAATATAAATATATTCTAAGTATACTAGTACTAGCTTTAGTAATATAGATTAATTAATACTAGCTAATAAGTAATACCTAAGAATATTAAAATATATCCTATACATAATATAGATATAAATAGAACGTATCTTACTAGTAATCTCCTTCCTATCTATATTAATTAAAATTACCTTAATACCTTCTCTATAGATATAATATATCTTTAATAGTTAATTAGTTAGCTTATATATATACTTAGATAGCTAAGCTATATAAAGTTAATATATAATCTACTAAAACTAATTTATAATTATTCTAAAAAGAATAAAATTTTAGATATATTAGTAATATATTTTAGAATAGGGTTAGAATATATCTACTTCTTTAATATTTCTTACTAAACTTTATACTAATTATCTTAGTAAAGCTAGGCTCTTAAAATTATTTAAAAGATATATCTATTTTAAATAAATAAATTATATATAGATACTTAGCCTACTATTAGTATAGGTAGATAATTATTATACTATATTAATTATCCTAAATATATTATATATACTTCTATAATAGATTTATAATATATCTATAATATTATAAGAATATACTAACCTTTTCTAGTAGGTAACTCTTTTATTTCTCTTTTTTAGCTAAGATACTATAGAAGCTTTTACTTCTTAGGTAAGTAAAAGTATATTTTTAGTATAATATATATATAATTTAGTCTTTATTTACTAAGACTTAATATATCTTAAGTAAAGAAGAGGCTCTAAACCTATTATAAAACTCTATAATAAGAAGGCTTTAAAAAAATATTACTATTATATATTAGTAATCTTCTAGATATATCTAAATATATTTAGAACTTACTTAAAGTTATTTTAGAAGTTATATTCTATTAGATAAGCTTATAAAAACTTATAATAATAGAGTTAATTTCTTTAGAAAGAGAAAGTAAAGGCTCTTAGTAGACTCTAATTAAGCTAAAACTAATTACCTTATTTATATCCTAGTTGTTAGAGATAAAGCTATAGAACTAGACGTTATTATAGGTATAAGTAATTAACTTACTTTAGCCTTATAGGTAATTTATTCTTAAACGTATTATAAGTAGCTCTAAAACGTATCTAGTAGGGTACTAAAATATAGTATACTATAGTAAATTTAATATAAGTTTATTAGCTCTACTATACTATATTTCTTTATCTTATTAGATAAGAGTACTCTAGAAGAAACTAACTACTAAAGTAACTTCTTATTAAATATATAGGGAGGTAAATACTTATAGTAGTACCTTCTCTCTATACTCTTACTAGAATAACAATTAATATATACTAAGTATAGAGGTATAAGGGGTCTAGGGTAGAGAGCTAGATTAGGTAGGCTTAGCGCTATTAACTAGTTCTACTAGGCCGAGTAACTAGTATTACTAGCTCTATTAGCTAGTATATTCCCCTATATATAACTTAGTATAACCCTAAGTAAGTTCTAGGCAAGTCTAAAGAACTTTAAGTAATAATAACTAGTATATATATTATATACTACTATAAATAGCTTAACTAGCTATTAGCCCCTTTTTAGTTTAGTTTAGTAGTATACTATATCCTTATATAATAGCTAGTTACTCTAGAGTTATTAGTTTAATCCTAGGTCTTACCCTAAAAGCCTAATATTATTACTAAATTATTTTAAGACGAATATACTATATATTTTATAGTACTAAAGTTACTTTAGAGAAATAATTATATCTAGTTTAGTTTAAATAATCTTATTCCCTTAATAATAGCTAGTATTACATATTTTAAACTACTAAGGATAGCTTAGTCTTAGAGGATAGAGACGTATAAGGGGTCTAGGGTAGGGAGCTAGATTAGGTAGGCTTAGCGCTATCGACTAGTTCTACTAAGCTAAGTAACTAGTATTACTAGCTCTATCGGCTAGTATATTCTCCTATATACAACTTAGTACAACCCTAAGTAAGTTCTAGGCAAGTCTAAAGAACTTTAAGTAATAATAACTAGTATATATATTATATACTACTATAAATAGCTTAACTAGCTATTAGCCCCTTTTTAGTTTAGTTTAGTAGTATACTATATCCTTACAAGAGGATAATTATTATTTAAAGTCTATAAAGGTTAGTAATATATCTAGGATATATTAAGAATAAGTTAGATATAGTATTAGAATATACTATAATCTTAGGTATCTTTATAATAAGCTTATAAGTAATATTCTACTTTATATAGGCCTTATACTTTATAAAGGCCTTAGTAGTTACCTAGAAGAGAGTAGTAGAACGTCTTTAATATATATCTATATCTATAAGATTATTAATTATACGTAGAGATTAATAGATTACCTATATAGAATTAGATATCTACTTATACTATATAGTAAGTAGGTCTTTATAGAAAAACTTATATACCTTAAAGCCTATTAATAGAGCTTTAAGTTAGTAAATATAGTATAAAAAGTATAGAGACTATACTCTATACTAACTAATAATATTGTAATAGTAATATTAATACCCCTTAGATACGTTTAGTATACGTTATAAATAAGTTAGTTTATTTTCTTACCTTTAGTATTTCTTTAGCCTTAGCCTAGCTTAGATACTTATATAAAATTACGTAGAGGTAACTATCTAGATACGTTTAAGGATAGTCTAGGAGACGTTATATAAAGTTAACCTTTTAAAATATAATTAGAGGTAAGCCTTTAGTTATTACAACCTAGGCATTATTAGGTTCTTTACCCTTTTAGATACGTTTAGAATACGTTTTAGAGACGTTCTAGGCTTATACTTACTAGTCCTATATCTAATAATATATCTCTTCTATCCCTATCCTCTATCTAGTCTATAGCCTTAATAGTAAGGTTGTTAGTACTAATAGCTATATCTTTAGCTAGCTTACTACACTACTAGAGATAGTTATTAGCCTACTAAAGGATAATAGAGGTATTAGATAGGTTTATCTTAAATAAATACGTTGTAGATATATCTATAATATATTTATAATATGTTGTAGATACTACTTAGCTTTATTAGATACTTTCTATACCTATTATATATCTAAACGCTCGTATACGTTACCTCTACTTACTACTTTTCTTTACTACTCTATATACTACGTACGTAGACTATATCTAGAACGAATACAACTAGTAGGTAGATATACTACAGCTATAAATTTATATAATCTATATATAGAACGTATTTAAAACGAATCTAGTTAGTAGGTAGATATACTATAACTATGAATTTGTCGTTTATATATAGAACGTATCTAAAATAAGTCTTAGTATTGTACTAAAGCTTAGTTGTACGCCCTAAAGCTTAGTTATACGCCCTAAAGCTTAGTTACGCTGTATAAAGTTTAAAAATAATGTTAACTTAGCTAATAACCTATCTTAGTTTAGTGTGTGGCCCCGACGTAATAACCGAGTTTTTAGCGCGCCTGCCTGAGGTACAACCTGACGTTACTTCATCAACGTCAACTCATCAACGCGAGCCTACGAGTCAGCCCATGGGTCAGCTCGTAATTGAGCTCGTGCGTGAGCTCGTACGTGGGATGATTGCAGTCAGTTGGTTGAGCTGCTGGCTGGTGCCGTGAGTTTGGCCGTACAATCTGACACTAGCTTTAATTATTAAGGTAATTAACTAGCTTAAGAAGGGGGCTATAGTTTAAGCACTTGTAAATCGCGGAAGAAGAAGCGGATTTAGAAGTATTGGACCTTAACAAAGGGATAAGGAGAGGATATAATTGCTTAACTAGAGGCTGATTACTAGATTGATCGTGAACAGCGCGAGAGTAGGCAGCGTTCAGGCTCGAGTCACCAGGCTCGCGCACGCTGTAAGAGGTACAGAGAGACTGGGCAAAACTCACGTACGAGTAAAAACGATACAGTAGATGCTGCTTAATTTAATATATCAATATATCTACACTACTCTACTACGTTGTTGAGTTGATGCTCAAAGAGGTGCGCAAAGTTGGTGGGGTGCGCAACTCGCTTGTACGCGCAGCTCGCTTGTAAAGCACGTTAATTACAATATAAATGTTCCGGCCGTAGAATATATTAAGCTCGTTAAGCCCAACTTTACATATCCCTACCTTACCTATTTTCTCCCAGATTAACAACCGCTCTCGCCGCTAGTATTTCAACCGCTTAGAAATTTATAGATTTATAGGAATGCAGTAGTATTATCTTAGAGCACCTGCGTAATAAAGGCATTCTATGACGGCGAGGTGGCCTCCTCCTACTGCGGCTTGGAGAACTATTCTTCCACCGTTGTATTCTGCTGCATTGACCTTTGTCTTCGCTTGGAGCAGCTACTCTACAATGTCGAGGTGGCCTCCTTCCGCCGCCTACGACAATAGCTTCCAAACGTTCTCGCCCTTAGAGTAGATATCGACCTTGCCTGTCTCGAGCAGCAGCTTGACTACGACCTTGTGCCCTCCCATGTCTGCTAACTATAGAGGCGTCCGCGCGTTTACTACAGCACCGTACTAATCCCATGCGGCACACGATAGAGGTGCTCGACCGTATTGACTTTTTGAAGCGTGCACATGGTCTTCTCTAAGTGCTATCTGATAGCTCTCTATTACTTCTCGAAGCCTCTCCTCCGCACCTTCATACGTCATCGTCTGGCTCATAGTTCGGGCGCGTTTCGCTAGGCGGGAACGATTCGGTATCGTCTAGAAGAATGAAACAGAAGCTAATAATCTTTAGCTGGCGCGGTAACGAAGAGTTTAATTTTTGTAACCCTTAAAAACTCCGTGGCGGAATGAGTTTTTACCGTCGATTGAGATGGTCTCGTTATGGAGGACAATGAGCCGATTTACGACCCAATAACAGCGGATCTTGGCCGGGGCGCCGCGTAAATGAGTATCCTGCCGGATAAAAAACGCGGCATCCAGACTGAGGCCGTCAACTAAGTACAAACATGGTGCTCGCCGTCGCGATCCGAATAAGAAGGATGTCGCTAACTTCGCCTTTGTGCCTGGAGTAAATAGACGGGAATGCGAGCTGCCGCTGTCAGGTTTTGTTAAGATGTCACCCGTAATCACGCCCCTCAGCGCCTGCTCAAGGCTCCTCCTCCTGACCCTCCTATTGCTGACGGGCTTTGTCTCTGCCGCATCAAGCCGCGCTCGTACCAGCCTCAACCCCGGCTGGCGCTTCCACCGCTTCACCTCCAACCCGGACTCCCTCTCCTATGGCAACCTAAAGGCATATATGCTCCCTGCCGCTAACGACTTCATCAGCAGCAGCACCAAGTTCCCCCGCCCCCCCGGGACAGCCCCAGGCAGCAACATCAACTACACCCAGCTGTCCTTCAATGATTCTTCTTGGGAAGCCGTCACCCTCCCGCACGACTGGGCCATCAAGGGCCCCTTCAGAGCCCCCAATGTCGGCACCGAAATGGCCACACTGCCCTCTTTTGGTATCGGGTGGTATCGCCGCAAGATAAACCGCGCGGCTACTGAGGAGGGACTATCTTTTTTGCTAGATATTGATGGGGCTATGAGCTATGCGGCTGTGTGGCTTAATGGGAACCTTGTTGGGGGTTGGCCGTTTGGGTATGCTTCGTTCCGGCTTGATCTTACGCCGTACATGAAGACGGGTAGGTAACAGGACAAAGCTTCTATTGCCAGCCATCCATCTATCCTTGCCGCTCACGAAAGCTGACTTTGGGATGTTTATATCTTAGGTGATGATAACATCTTGGCTATCCGCTTGGATAATCCTAATGATAATTCACGCTGGTATCCCGGCGGCGGGCTATATCGCAACGTCTGGCTGAACAAGGTCAATTCGACGCGCGTGGCCCAGTACGGCACCTCCATCACAACGTCATCTACCTCAACCTCGTCTGCAAACGTCAACCTGATAGTGCAGGTAGAGAATAGTGGATCCGCGAGTAGCTCAGTCGACGTAGTAACCGAAATCCGCACCTGGAACCCAGCAACCAAACAGCCCGGCGCCGAAGCAATAACCACAATCCCCAAGGCGTCCGTGACGGTACCAGCCAACGGCAAATCATCCACCACCGGCTCCGTAACCGTCACCAACCCGAAGCTCTGGGGTCCCGCACCAGTCCAAAAGCCTAACATGTACGTCGCCATCACGACCCTCTCCGTCGCTGGGTCCGTAGTCGATACGTACCAAACCCCCTTCGGCATCCGCACCATCACCTACGATGCCAACAGGGGCATCCTCGTTAACGGGGAGGCCGTGCGGGTCCAAGGCACCAATAACCACCACGACCTCGGCTCTCTCGGCGCAGCCTTCAACGTCCGCGCCGCCGAGCGCCAGATGGAGATCCTGCAGGAGATGGGCTGCAATGCCCTGCGCACCTCGCATAACCCGCCGGCGCAAGAATATCTTGATCTAGCCGACCGGCGCGGCATCCTTGTCCTCAACGAGATCTTCGACGCGTGGACAGAAACCCGGCGCACCAATGACTTTGCCAAGATCTTCGCCGACTGGAAAGAAGCCGATATTCGCCTCTGGGTGCGCCGCGATAGGAACCACCCCTCCGTTATAGCCTGGTCCGTCGGAAACGAAGTCCCCGAGCAAGGCGCTGGGAATATTAGTAGCATCGTTTCGCCCCTAAAGGACTATGTGAAGGGCGAAGACTCGACCCGCCCCGTGACGGCGTCGGTCAACGCCGTCGGGCCCGGCGGCCTTACCAATATGCTGGACATTATCAGTCTCAATTACCTGGGCGAGGGCATGGGTAGCAGCAACTACAGGTCTTCCTACCCGTCTTTCAAGAGCGCGTACAACAACAAGGTGATGTGGTCCTCTGAGTCGTGCGCGGCCGTCAGCACCCGCGGGGTTTTCTTCTTCCCACCCGCCTCAGGCGTCAGCGCGTCGTACGGCGACCAGGGCGGTACCGTCAACAACCAGATCAGCGGGTACGAGCTCTACGCGGCCGGGTTCGGGAACTCGGCGGACAAGACCTTCCTCCAGCAGGATAAATACTCGTACGTAGCCGGCGAATTCGTCTGGACGGGCTTCGACTACCTCGGCGAACCCCATCCTCTGACGAGCCCGAGGTCGTCCTCTTTTGGGATCATCGACATGGCGGGGTTCAAGAAGGAGCGCTTCTGGCTTTATCAGGCGAGGTGGAGGCCAGATTATCCGATGGTGCATATCCTGCCGCATTGGACTTGGCCTGATCGTGTGGGTCAGAGTGTACCTATACACGTCTTTTCCGGCGCAGACGAGGTCGAATTGTTCGTCAACAACGTCTCGCAGGGCCGCATGAGTAAGAGTGCATCCTCGTACCGCTTCCGCTTCGACAAGGTGGCCTACCAGCCCGGAAATGTCCGAGCCGTGGGGTACAAAAATGGGCAGCAGTGGGCGACGGAAACGATCAAGACGGTGGGCAGCGCGACCAAGTTGAGCATCACGGCCGACCGGACGACTATTTCCGGGGATGGATATGATCTGTCCTTCATCACGGCCGCCGTGGCTGATAGTGACGGCCTTACCGTCCCCCGGTCTAGCAACTCTATTACCTTTGCGGTGTCTGGGCCGGGCGTGCTGGTGAGTACCGATAATGGAGATAATATGGACTTCACGGCCTTTTCCAGTGCGACGAGGAAGGCTTTTGGGGGGCTTTTGTTGGGTATTGTGAGGGCTAATCCAGGGGCGACGGGGGAGATTGTGGTTACGGCTTCGTCGTCTGGTTTGACTTCGGGGAGTGTTACGATTAAACTCGGCTAATTGGAAGAGGCTATTTTAGACACCAGGATGAGACCTTTTTGTCCGGGTCTCGTTTCTGAAGCAGAGTGAGCCGGAATTGGGCCCGTTTTCTGGCGAGACAAAGCTATGCATTCAGATAAAAGCACAGTGATGCAACTCGGTGCTATGTGTATATGTCAAATACCCCCATTACAGACGGCGAGCGGGATGGCCAGCAACCTGCGTGGGATTCGGCTTTTCGAGGACACAGATGGTTCAATCGAGGCTAGACGCTCCAAGAGCTTCTTGCACCAGCATCGGTGGAGTTCTTCATGCAGGAAGGCAGCGTCTTGGTGACAAGCTGTCATTGGCGCCCACAATCCACGAAATAACGGGGATTCCTATCCCGGCACTTCTCGACAGCCGTCTTTCCCGGTTCAGTATCGAGGAGCGATTCAAATGGGCCGAAAATAGAGAATCATATCTGACTCTTCTCATCAGTGCATATATGTCGCTCAAGTCTGCTATCCCGTCGCGCAACTGTGTATCCGAGTCCGACGACTTTGAAGGAAACATATCATCGGTGAAGGGGTTGGAGACATCTGACAAATAGACATAGCATCGAGCCGCGTTGCGGTACTAGCGAAACATAGAATTGATAGCGTGTGAGAGCTCGGTAAGGTTTTATTTATTGACGCAACAGGTATCCACCCAGAAATAGTGCAGGTTATCTTGCTTGGCCTGTCCTCCACAGAACCGGATCTTCTTATATCCAAGCTTGTCCCTGCCAGTACCATTTGTGAGGTCTTCAAAGGTGGGATCCTGCGCATCTTCGAGCCACGTATGCGACAGGATCGCATAGGGAGGAATTGCCTTGTCGTCCGTCAGATCTTCGGTAAGGCTGAACTCGGTATTATTGCTCCATTGCAACAAACGCATTGTTTCGCGTAGGCTTGGGTACAGGGTGAGCGGTAGGAACGGGTTCGGTCGGGTTCAAAGAGTAGGAGCCTAATTCGAGAGACGAATTAGACAACTCGCTCGTCCATCAGCATATCAGTCCTAGCTATCTAGGTTAGCAAGTATATATATAGAAAAACTGCGATACCGTACCTATAAAACGTATCGGACTACGAGACAGTGTAAGTGCGCCGTAAGTCGAATGGAGCAATTCGATTTTGTGAGGGGAAAGCAAGCTTAGATGAGGGCGGGGTGTGGCAGATTACTAAGCCCACGGTGTGGCGCGGTGAGGCGATCCTGCTGTGGAAGTCGAATTTGCGGGTGACCAAACCAATACTCACGTCTTGAGAGTCAACGAACGCCTTAATGACGCTAGCAGGGAGGATGGCCGACCCGCTCTGGCCACGCCCTTGTGAGGTGGCGAAGTTGAGCATGGCGTTAGATATGCGACCAGCAGGTCTCATGGTTGGTGTTAGGAGGTAGCTGGAAGACAATAGTACTTGCCGTAGGCCACAGGAGATAGTGAAGGGATAACGATAGTATTGACTGAGTAGGATTAAGAATAATACTTACTAGACTCTCCTTATAAGTATAGAGCCTTTTATACACTAGTATAGCGCATTAGCCCTACTCTAGACTAGTACTATAGATAGTAGTACGTCTAGAGTACTGTTACAGGGCCTCCCCCTCTAGCTAGTGTCCTCGCTAGCCTTAAATTGCAACCTCAATAAAAACCCTAAACCTTTATAGGAAAAAGAGAAAAGAGTATTCGCATATATCTCGTGTTGTTCGTACACGTTATGCGCGTATTATTATTATTGTACTTATACATAATTCTTCTATTTGTCAGATTTGCGGTACTTCAGATGACCGTAATCTGCATGGGTAGGTTCAAGAATTGATGGATTAAGTGGATTGGATTGATTGATTGGATTGATTGATTGAATTGATTGAACTGATGAATTGCAACGTTTGATTAAATTGATTGAACAGATGGATTGCAACGATTGATTCCTCCCTTTTTCAGCCCTCATCCAGCTCCATAGCCGAGGTTGCGAGTCCGAGCTCCTGGCGCGTGCTAGTACACGTGTGCGCGCGATATCGATCGCCATCAACGTCACCTCATCAACGTCGCCTCATCAATGCAAGCCCACGAGCCAGCCCATGAGCCAGCTCGTGCTTGAGCTCGTGCGTGAGATGGATCGTATGCGTGTGCGTATGGGCCAGAGCGTAATTCTGTTATCAGATTATTGCAGCCGGCTCGTCGCTGGACTGATGGTCCAATCTAACACACCCCTTCAGCTCGAGACCAATATCAAGCTGGACCAAGATGTATATTGTTGAGTTGAGCTTGGATTCCGTCCAGAGGCACCTCGTGCTTTACTAGATGCTCTAGTATTTGTACGAGTCCAAGTTGAGTAAGGAAGTACTTCTATTTATTAGCTGGTATAACCTTTGTGTTAAGGAGCTGCCTTGGTACCGTAAGGCAGCTTACCGTGGGGGTGCGGGTTAGTTAATGGAAGTACAATGGGTAGAAGTCACGAGGTAGTTGTTGACCGTCAATAGGGCTAAATACAATAATAATTCTAAGTAGTAGATGTCAAGAGTATATCGCTCTATAGTTAAGATATTAGGATTAACAATACTATCTATCTAAGGAATGTCCTAGTTACTATATACTTCCTAATTCTATTAACTTAGTACTTCGCGCATTACTAAGTATTAATCCGTTACATGTCTAGGTTGTACTTAGCTACATTATCTTAACTAGGTAATACAAGGTTATTATACTCCCTAGGATTACTCTCTAGTTTAATTAGCTCTAACTTGTTAAGCGACTAGGCTTAGGTTACGATAGGGTAGTTATAGTAGTAGATAGGGAGAGTATAGCTGTAAGGCGGGTCATGCCTTGGGTGCTATAGTGTGGCAGTGTTAGCAGGGTACAGGCCACCGAGCTTCGAAACGGCTGCGTTCGGGCGACTCGAGAGGTTGTAGGTTTGCAACCTAGGTTGCGGTTTAATAAACTAATACTATCAACAGCGGGCTGTTTGGAGTGCCCTGTCAACTTACCTCGCATTCAGTATCCAATGTCGTCTGACTGCATTCAGCTACATCAAAGTAAGTGCTAGTTATATCGCGTATCCCCACCCATTGGTTGACTGATAACCGCGTAGACGTATCTACTCTACATGGACAGTACGAAAACGGAAGTACAAGAAGAGAAAGTCAAGAGCACCAACAGACCTTCTAGAAGCTACTGTGCTGTAAATTAGTTAGTCATGCTACAACCTAGTCTCACGCCCTCTAGCAACGTTTGGTTACTGGCTGACTTTGCGCAGTTTGGGGACGATACTGCCTTGCTTTTAGGGTATGCTGAATTTTCGCGGTTTAGTAGCACTTCTACGGAGGTAGTTTAGCATGCTAACTTCTCGGGATTTGGTAATGCATCTACAGTGATTTATATAGCGTTTGGTTAGCACACTAGGCTTAGGTACTAATAGAACAACTATATGTTTTATAAAGCAAAGCAGGGATTAATTGTATTATAAGACCTTAAGGTATACGCCGTAGATCCCTTAGTAAATAAACAAGAATTTAACATTATTGCTAATATATGCTAGATTATTATGTACACAGTATACTACTTATGTTACGGGTCAAGACCCTACACATGACCTCGAACCAATCAACCCCAAGTTACCTATACCCAACGACTCGTCGTTGCACGAGCATAACCTGTTTGGATAGGATGATAACGTTAAACACAACCTAGACACGTGACTTAGTAGATTAGCAGATTAATATTGCTTGGCGAAGACTAATCTACTAATCCTAGGATTAGTAGATTAGTAACTAACAACGACAACTAACCTACTAATCTATATAGTATATAGATAGGAGGCTTCCTAGCCTTTAAAGCCTTATAGTTAAGCTTAAGTCTTACCTTAGACTTACTACCTTACTTATACACCTATAACCCCTTTAAACCTTAAGTCTCTTAGTAATACTTACTTATTACCTAAACCCCTAGTTATTAAATCGCTACTATACCTAAACCCTAAGGCCCTTTATCTAGTTAAGCAATCTACCTTATACTTTAACTATTAAGGTTTATAGTAACAATAACAACCTACGCGTAATCCTTAAGTAGATAAATAATTACGATAAACAATATCTAGATTAAAGAAATCCTTAGGACCTAAGGAGAGAACTAAGAACTCTTGCAATATATAATATAGTAAATCTATAAGCTTACTAACTAGATTAATAATATAAAGAATAAACTACTTAAACTTAGAATACTAGAGAAGTTTAATAGTACCTAAACTAAACTTAAGAGATTCTTAGCTAACATGTTAATCTATATAACCCTTAATTCTAGCTAAATCTAGAATAAAAGCTACAATGTTACGGGTAACAACTCTATATAGAACCTAGAGCTAATAGAACCCTTAGAGGACTAGCGCGACTACGAGGACTACTTAGATTATAGATAGGATAACGCAGCAGATTACAATTTAGATACATAAGTACGAAGTTAACTTAGTACTTCGCGATGCTTGGCAAGGACGAAGTACGAAGTTGCTACTAGAACTATAGTATATAGGAAGGAGGCTTTACGACCTTTAAGGCCTTATAGTTAAGTATAAGTCTTACCTTAGACCTATAGCCTTACTTGCATACCTATAACCCCTTAGCACCTTAAGTCCCTTAGTAACGCTTGCCTATTACCCTAACCCTAGTTACTAACTTACTACTACACCCGAATCTCAAGGCCCCTTGTTAAACTAAGCACCCTGCCTTACATATAAGGTATCCTTTATTATAGCCTACCTTATAGGTAAAGTAATAGACTAGTTTAAAATATATCTAGAAGAAAGTCTAGGCTCTAAAGAATAATAAAGTATTAAGATATAATAAATCTTTAGTAGCTACGATTATTTTAAATAAAGAATAAGCCTTACGTTTAGAAACGTAGATATAAAGGGAGTAGTAAAGGCTAAACTCTAAAGGCTAAGGTAGACTAGGTCTATAGCTTACTATACTTTAGGGTTTAAGTAACTTATAATAAAGTTAAACTAGGGCAATAAAGCTTTAAGAGACTACTACTATAAGGGTCTTAAACTAGTACTCTAATAGGCCCTTATCTTAATAGATATACTAGAAACGCTTTAGAGACTAATCTAGCTTACTATTAAGATTAACAATTAGCTATATATATTTAATAGGAATAAAATACCTAGTATAACAAACCTATAGAACTAGCTATACTACTAAAACTAACCTAAGAAAGACTTATATAGCCTAGAACTAATATAGCTAGGTACTACCTACAAGCGTACTAACTAGAATAGAAAAGTAGACCCTAATAAGTAAAGACTTAGGGACGTAAAGGTATACTTTAACTATAAGAAACTAGGATATTTTACAAGGAACTACCCTTTTAAAGCCCTAAACAACTAAGGATTAGAAAAGGAATAAGTAGTAGTAACTAAGGAATTTAAGGAAATACTAGAACTAGTAAAGCTAGCAAGTACTAGTAAATATATAAAGAAATACTAGACTAAGTACTATAATAACTACTATAAAGAGTATAGTAATATAAAGGCTAGTATAGGATATTAGCTAGAAAACGTAAGATTAGTAGTAACTTAAGAGGAGTTTACCTAAGGATCTACTTTAGAAGACTTGCTTATAGATATAGCGTCTAGTAAAGTTATACCTAAACAATAATATATTTTCCTAGAAATACCTAATATTATTATTATTAATAATTATAGGAAACCTAAAACCCTAGTTATACTAGTAATAGAAAATAGAGAAATAGTAGAACTAAAGTTATCTTACAAAGATATAACTACTATATTAATACTAGTATAATACTAGAAGATTAACCTATAATAGGTATTAAAGAATAGCTAGCTAAGTGTAAGGGGTCTAGGGTAGAGAGCTCCTAGGGTAGGCTTAGTACTATCGACAAGCTCTACTAGGCCGAGTAACTAGTATTACTAGCTCTATCGGCTAGTATATTCCCCTATATACAACCTAGTACAACCCTAAGCAAGTTCTAAGGAACTTTAAGTAATAATAACTAGTATATATATTATATACTACTACAATAGCTTAACTAGCTATTAGCCCCTTTTTAGTTTAGTTTTAGTAGTATACTAAGTCCTTATACTAAGAGACCCTAAATACGCTAAATACTAATAGTTAGATTAGACCTACTATCTTATAGAAGAATGCAAATACTATAAACTATATAAATAGTTAACTAAGGACTAGTAACTAACGCCTTAGTAAAATAGACTAAGATATATTTATATAGAACTACTACTAACGCTACCTATAGAATACTATATTAGTAGACTAGTAGCCTACTATACTAGTAATAAGTATCTAGAATATATAGAACTTAAAGAATAGGTAGGGTAGGTAAAAGTAGAAGAATAGAGGAATAAATAACTATAGGTAACTAGATAAATATAATATAACTCTAGAATCTTTATATATAGATTCTTAAGAGACTAACTAGTTATAGCTATAATAAATAGTAGAGTAATAAGGAACTTTACCTTATAATAGTATATAAATACTAGATATATTGTTATAGGTAATAACTCTATACAAGACCTAGAGCTAATAGAACTATTAGTAGACTAGTATAACTACAAGGACTACTTAGACTATAGATAGGATAATATAGTAGATTATAATCTAGATACGTAACTAATAAGTACTTAGTAATATACAAAGTACTAAGTTACTAACGAGTACTTAGTAATATACAAAGTACTAAGTTACTAACAAGTACTTAGTAATATATAAAGTACTAAGTTACTAATAAGT
>JALNQA010000176.1:0-21135 GCA_028456235.1 Ophiosphaerella narmari | reverse complement strand
TAATCTTATTATTAGCCTCTATAACTTTAACTATAATACTAAATTAATTCTTTAAGAATTAAATAAGTATAGATAGTATCTTAATAATAGATTTAGCTAGTCTATTATTAGTAAAGTAGAAGTCCTATTAAAGTCCTAAATACTAGTTAGTAGCTAGTATCTAACTCTTCTCTTTATTAAAGCTTTAGACCTTGTAGGAGTAGAAGTTAATAGTAATTTACTCTCCTAGGCTATTATAATTAACTTATAGTATATAGCTAATTTATTATCTAATTTTAGCTTTACTATAGGTATTATACTTAACTATAGTTACTCCTTTAACTTGCACCCCTTAAGTTTGCTAGATAAGGTGCTTAATTACTACTAGTCCTAGATAGCTAAGTCTCTTATACTAGAGCTCTACTATTACTCTTTATAGACTTTTACTAGCTTATTAAGTATAGAATAATTAAGTATATAAGGAGGCTTTTTAAAGTATAGCTTTATAAGCTAGATAGTACTTATATAAGGTAGATTACTAACTATAGATAAAGGGCCTTAAGGTTAGGATATAATAGTAAGTTAGTAACTATAGATTAGGGTAATAGACAAGCGTTACTAAGGGACGTAAAGTGTAATAGGGTTATAGGTATATAAGTAAACTAAAGGTCTATATAAGACTTATATTATACTTAACTATAAGGCTTTAAGGTTGTAAAGCCTCCTTTCTATATACTAAGGTTACTTACTAACTTAGTATCTTGTACTTTACTAAGTACTTATTAGTAACTTAGCTTTTTATACTTTACTAAGTACTTATTAGTAACTTAGCTCTTTATACTTTGCTAAGTACTTGTTAGTAACTTAGTACTTTATACTTTACTAAGTACTTATTAGTTATATATCTATGTTATAATCTACTATATTATCCTATCTAGGGTCTAAGTAGTCCTTGTAGTTGCGCTAGTCCTCTAATAGTTCTATTAGTTCTAAGTCTTATATAGGGTTATTACCTATAATACTATCTCTCTCTTCTACTAGGGGTAAGTTATTCTACTCTAGATCTAGGTTATTAGCGTCTTAGATCTAGATAGTTTTCCTTAGATCTTGTTCTCTAATACCCTCTAAATCTACGCTCTAAAAGCGCGCTCTCGTTGCCTATATTTATTACAATAGTATTAAAGTAATGCCTTATCCTTATTATACTAGGAAAGGATTACGTTATATAGTATCTAAGAAGGATAGTAAGGTATATAAGGCGTATATTAATGTAAACGTTTAGTATTATTATTCCTATCCTAGGGTTTCTATAGCTAAGTATACGTGTTCTATTATAATATAGGTGTCTTAACTAAGATCTCTTAGGGAGAGCTGTTAACTAGGCTTAAGATAAATTATCTACTTAGATCTAGGCTGCTAAGTAGGCTTAGTAGGAGTTACTTAATAAGGTAGTAGAGAATTAAACTCTTCTAAATTATCTTTATAAGCTAGAGAAGTATAATAATAAATAGTCCTCTACTTAGTCTTGCGTAGTCGAGGCTAAGCTTAATACTATTAAGGTAGAAGAGGGTTACTCTCCTCTAGGTAACGCTATCTCTCTAGGCGCTGCTCTATCTATCTCTAGTAGCGTTTATCTTCTAAGAGACTTTAATAGGTTTTTTAGGTTACTATAAGATAGGCTAGAGGGTTTTAACTTTAGAACTCCTCTAGTAACTTAGGGTAATTAAGATTATCTTCTAGTTACTAGGTATCTTCTTATAGCTTGCCCTTATTATCTATTCCTTACTAGCTAACTAGATAGTAGTTCTTCCTATTACGCTATTATTGCGCTAGGATCTCCTCTACCTCCTATTCTTTATTATCTTATCTATAGGTAGCTACATTGTAAGCTACTAGTTGTATATCTAGTAGTACTCTTTCTAGGTATAAAATATAAAAGGTTAGGTAGATTTTTATTATTAGGGGAAGTTTAAGGTAGTAGTTGTTTTCTCCTACTTATTTATCTACCTTGTAAGGACTAATCTTAACGTAGTCTAATTTATTACTTAGTCTAGTACTTTTAATATTTTTTTATTATAACTAGACCTTATCTTCCCTCTTAAATTATAGTCCCTAGATTTTTTTTTTATTGTAGTTTTATTCTATAGTAGTATTTACTAGTTTAGTATCTATTTTAAGTTGTTTATAGATCTCCTAGATCCTTACTATACTCTATTATACGCTTAGGCTATATATTCCTATATTAATTAAGTTATTCCCTATTATAAGGTTATATCTATAGTTTGCATAGTATAGTATTATTCCTATTATACTATAATATACTGTATTGTATATAAACTAGGCTAGTAGTAGTAGTATTACCTAATTATCCTATTTATAATTAAGGTAGTACCTTAAATATTATTCTACTATCTAGTTAAGTTGCTCTATAGCTCTATCTATTTAGGAGTAAAAGCTTATTAATATTCCTAGCTTAATTCCTAGTATTACTATAAAAACCTACTAGTACTTTAATATAAATTTTAGGTCCCTATCTAATATAATTTTGTCTAGTACTCTATATTCTATAAAGAAGGGTAGCATTCTATAGGTAAACTAGGGTACCTTTATTTTTTCTAGGTATAGGATAAAATATCTATATTTTATTAACTTATTTACTATTGTAAGTATAGAATTGTACTAGGTTCTAGTAACTAGGTTCTTTAATTTAGGTAGTTTTATAATAAAGTCTAGGGAGATTATTCTCTATAGTCTCTCTACTAGTTCTATTATTTGTAATAGTCTATAAGGTATATATTAGTCTACTTTATTTCTATAATATTCTAGGTATTCTACTAGTACTATTATTACTACTACCCTAGCTTTTAGGATATAGTATTCTTAGACTAGTTACTTTAATATCTTCTTAATTCCCTAGTAGCTATATATTAGTAATTTATAGAATTATTAGATAAATTCCTTCTATATACTTTTTAGGATGTATATTTAGTTATATACTTACGTTAGCCTATTAGTAGTTTGTTAATCTAGGAGTATCTCTAATTTATCCTTTACTTTATTTATTTCTATTTAGATCTATTTTGTCTATTTATTTTAGGTTCTAACTAATTCCTACGTTACTACAATCTTAAGATAGTTAAACTATAGTAAGCTATTATCTATCTTATATAGTAGGGCTCTTTCTATTAGTATATATCCTATATTTAGTTTATATCTTTAACTAAGTATATTAGCTCTTAGATTTTCCTTTCCTTTGTAGTATTAGATCTTAAAATTGTACTCTATAAAGATCTACAACTATTAGCGCTATTATAGGGTTAGTTCCTTATTAAGTATAAATCTTATAAGATTCTTGTAGTTAGTATAGACTACTATAGGGTGTTTAGCCCCTTAAAGGTATACTCTCTATTCTTTAAAGTATGCTACGATTGTAAGTAGTTCTTTGTTGTAGATATTGTAATTCTATTCTATAGGTATTATTATCTATACGTAGTAGTATACTAGGTAGAGGTATCTATTATTATCTTCCTAAAGTAGTACTCTAGATATTGCGCTATTTAAGGCGTCTATTTCTATTCTAGGTTGTTTTTTAGGTATATAGATCTATAGTACTAGTTCTTTTATAAATTCTACTTTTATTTTTTAGAAAGCCTCTCTTTCCTAGTTTATCTATATAAATAGGACGTCTTTTTTTATTAGCCTATATAGGGGGCCTATAATATTTGTCTAGTTTAGAATAAGTTTTTAGTAGAAGTTATAGAATCCTATAAAGGATTATAGCTATACTAATATCTTAGGGTCCTTCTAGGTAAGTATTTCCTATATTTTTATAGGGTCTACTCCTAAATATCCTAGTATAATTATATATCCTAGGTACGTAGTCTTCTATGTATAGAATTTATATTTCTTCTTATATAGTTGTAGTTTTACCTATATTAGTATTTCTAGGATAGTCTATACGTATTGCTTATATTCTTTTAGTATCTTTAAGTAGACTAGGATGTTATCTAGGTATACTATAGTAAACCTATCTAGATATAGTTATAATACGTTGTTAATTTAAGCCTAAAAGGTTCCTAGTACGTTAGTTAATCTAAAAGGTATTACTAAGTATTTATATAGTCTACGTCTTAACTAGACTACTATTTTCTATTCCTTACCCTTAGCTATTCTAATTTAATAGTAGGCGTTTTATATATCTAGCTTTACAAACTATTAAGCATTAACTAACTAATTTTATAGTTCTAAGATTAATAGTAGTAGGTATTAGTTCTTTATAGTAATATTGTTTAATTGTTAATAATTAATATATAATTATTTTTCTATTATACCCTTCTTTAGTATAAATATAAGTAGGTGTACTACTAGTAAGCTAGATAGTTGTATCTATCTCTTCTTAAGACTATCCCTAATATACTCCTATAGTAGTTTATCCTCCTTAAAGGTTAGCTTATAGATAGGTCTATACTTAGGCGTTGTTCCTAGTTTTAATAGAATTGTTACATCCTAAGGTTAGTATTCTAGTAGTTTCTTATCTAGTATAGAAAAGACTTCTTATAAGTTATTGTATTCGTCTAGTATAATTATCTTTCTATAGGGTGCCTCTTCTACTATATATAGGTATACTATATATTTATTAGTCTTTCTAGGTTTATAGAATATAACTATTCCTATTTTCTAGTTAATTTATAGGTTAGCTTGTTTAAGCTATAGGGTTTCTAAGATAATATCTTATCCTCTATCTATCTCTATAATATTGTATATAATAGGTCCTATCTAGCCTTCTAACTTAAGCTAGGCTATCCTTGTCTCTTTAGTAACTAGGCTCTTAAAAGCTTTTCCTTTAATTATTATAACGTTGTAACTATATAGCTTTTACTTAGTTAGTATATGTCTAATATTTACGTATTGTTAAAATATAAAGTTTCTTGTTACTCTACTATCTATTATTACTATAACTAGTTAGTCTCCTAAGAATCTATATATAAAGATTCTAGAGTTGTAGTTTATTTATCTAGTAGCCTATAGCTATAGGTTTCCTTATTTCTATTCTTTTATTTTTACTTATTATAAGCGTTCCTTTATTTCTTTGTATTCTAGGTATTTATTATTAGTATAGTAGGTAACTAATCTTTCTAGGTAGTATTCTATAGGCTGTGTTAGTAGTAGTTCTATGTAAATATATCCTAGTCTATTCTACTAAGGTATTAGTTACTAGTCTCTAGTTAACTATTTGTCTATTTTATAGCGTTTGCATTCTTCTACGAGATAGTAGGTCTAATCTAACTATTAGTATTTAGTATATTTAGGGTTCCTTAGCTAGCTATTCCTAGATACCTATATAGGATCGATTTTCTAGTATTATATTAGGGTTAGTTCTTCTACTATTTTGTTATAGCACCTTAATAGCTATGTAACTTCCTTATTACCTATAATAAGCGTGTCTAGGACTTTAAGGTTTCTAGACTTATCCTTAATAATAATATTAGGCGTTTCTAGGAAAGTATATTATTACTTAGGTATAACTTTACTAGACCTTGTATCTATAGGTAAGTCTTCTAAGGCTAATCTCTTAGTAGACTTCTCTTAAGTTACTACTAATTATACCTTTTCTAGCTAATATCCTATACTTGCCTTTACGTTACTATGCTCTTTGTAGTAGTTATTATAGTACTTAGTCTAGTATTTCTTTATATATTTACTTGTCCCTACTAGTTTTACTAGCTCTAGTAATTCCTTAGTTTCTTTAGTAGCTACTACTTATTCTTTTCCTAATCCTCTATTGTTTAGGGCTTTAAAAGGGTAGTTTCTTGTAAAATATCTAGGTTTCTTATAGTAGAAATATACCTTTACGTCTCTAAGCCTTTGCTTATTATAGTCTACTTATCTATTTTAGTTAGTATGCTTATATATAGCGCCTAGTTATATAGGTTCTAGGCTATATAGATCTTTCTTAGGTATATTTTAATAATATAGTTAGTTTTATATATTTATTATACTAGGTAGTTTATTCTAGTTAAATATATATAGTTAGTTATTAATTTTAATAGCTAGCTAGATTAATCTTTATAGTAATTCTAGCATATCTATTAGAATAAGAGCCTATTAGAGTAATAGTTTAAGACCCTTATAATACTAGTCTCTTAAGGCTTTATTACCCTAGTTTAACTTTACTATAAGTTACTTAAACTCTAAAGTATAATAGGCTATAGACCTAGTTTACCTTAGCCTTTAGAGTTTAGCCTTTACTACTCCCTTTGTATCTACGTCTCTAAACGTAAGGCTTAATTGTTACTTAAAGTAATTATAACTACTAAAAAGTTGTTACGTCTTAACGCTTTTCTAATTGTTAGGGCCTAAGCTCTCTTCTAAATACGTTTTAAACTAGTCTATTACTTTTCTTATAAGGTAGGCTATAATAAAGGATACCTTGTAGGTTTTACTCTAAATTTAGCTAGAGTTAAGTATTATATAGATTAATATATTAGCTAGGAATCTTTTAAGTTTAGTTCTAGTACTATTAAACTTCTCTAGTATTTTAAGTTTAAGTAGTTTAGTCTTTATATTATTAAGTTACGTAGTAAGCTTATAGATTTACTATACTATGCGCTGTAGAAGTTCTTAGTCTTCTCTCTAGGCTCTAAGGATTTTAGTAATCTAGATATTATTTATTGTAATTGTTAGTACGCTTAAAGATTGCGCTTAGGTTGTTATTATTACTATTAACCTTAATAGTTAAAGTATAAGGTAGATTACTAACTATAGACAAAGGGCCTTAAGGTTAGAATACAATAGCAAGTTAGTAACTATAGATTAGGGTAATAGATAAGCGTTACTAAAGGACGTAAGGTATAATAGGGTTATAGGTATACAAGTAAACTAAAGGTCTATATAAGACTTATATTATACTTAACTATAAGGCTTTAAGGTTATAAAGCCTCCTTTCTATATACTAAGGTTACTTACTAACTTAGTACCTCGTACTTTACTAAGTACTTGTTAGTAACTTAGCTCTTTATACTTTACTAAGTACTTGTTAGTAACTTAGCTCTTTATACTTTACTAAGTACTTGTTAGTAACTTAGTACTTTGTACTTTACTAAGTACTCGTTAGTTATATATCTATATTGTAATCTACTACGTTATCTTATCTAGGGTCTAAGTAGTCCTCGTAGTTGCGCTAGTCCTCTAATAGTTCTATTAGTTCTAAGTCTTGTATAGGGTTATTACCTATAACAACTTAAGTATCTATTAACTATAATACTTAGATAGCTTGCTAATTAGTAATCTATCTAGTCTATTTAGGGTTATTAGCCTTAATTAGTTATCCTACTAGACTCCTTTCTACTAAAGTACTTAAAATAATACTAAGCTATAGAGTATATCTAGGTAGATAGCTACGTTGTACAAGGCTAGCCTTTTAGGCTTTAGGAATAAGATAAGTAAGCTATATCCTTTAACTTATATCTTTATATTACTAGCCTATATAAAATCTCCTAGAACTAGCTAGTAAAAGTTATATATACAACTTAAGTTATTTATAATATAGTACGTTGTACTAGAGTTAAGTATATATAAATTACGTAGTAGATAGTAACTACTTAAGCTAACTATAAAGGTAGCTTTTACGTACGTAATTTACTAACTATCTAGTTAATCTTTATTATCTTTAAGTTTAGTAATTCTTAGTTAAGGACTTAGTTACTAGGTACAAGCTTTAGTCTACCCTCTTATTAGCCCTTATAACATTGTATTATACTTACGTTTATATTTAATAAGCTCTTTTAGAGTCTCTCTTAGACTCTACTATTCTAGTACTCTATCTAGATAGATATAATAGTAATTACTAAGTTAGTAATATTATCTATATATAGGGTATTAGCTATTTATATCTTAACTACGTATACGTTAATTATAGGGTCTACCCTAGGTTTAGTTTAACTTAATTTAAGTTTTAAGACTAGCTAGATAGTCTAGTATACGTTAATTATAGGGTCTACCCTAGGTTTTAAGTAGCGCGCTGTCTATAAAAGAGGCGTCCCTAGCCTTACCCTAGGTAGTATTACTACTAGTAGCGTAAAATAAGGTCCTAGCCGCAAAAGTAGCCTTATACCTCCCTATTTTTAGGGGATAGTAGATTATTATATACTTATAGTAGCGTTTTATTATCTCCCTCTAAGTTATCTTAGGTTAAAGCCTTCTATTATCTTAAAAAGTTATTAACTAAATTAGTACTATAGTTTTAATAGCTACTAAAAAGTCTTAAGTTATTATATTAATTTATAATAGCTCTACTACTTAGTACGTTTTAGCCTTAGTAGTAGCGTAATTATACTTAGCTAACTACGTATCCTAGTTTACTATACTCCTTATAGGTTTAAGTAAGCTAAGATATCTAGTATAAGCTTATTCTTATTTAATTTAGTTATCTACGCTAATAGTTTACTTTAGGTTTAATAGCTACTAGCGTAGTATCTAGTCTAGTAAGTAGTAGGTACGTAGTAAGTATAGTAATACTAAGGATTAGATAAATATAACAATATACTAGAGGCTTAATTACTCCTTTTCGTACTTATACTAATTACTATAGTATTACTTAGCTAGTACCTTATAGTACTTAAGGTCTTCTTTAAGTACTTTTACTCTAGCTAGAGCTAGCTTAGACTATTACGTAGGTATTTTAACGTTTAATACTAGTATATAGTTAGCTATTACTAGAGCTCTAATTACTTTAGGTTTCTTAATTAGTAGTATTAAGGAGGCTAGGTTAATTTTATCCTAAACGTTATATACTATATATTAGGATTATAGCTAAGTTATCTATATAGTATAATCTACGTTACTCTTTAGCGTTACTATTAGATTACGCTATAATAAGCTCGTTATAGTTTGTTAATTAGTTAAATTAGTTAAGGTAATAGGCTCGTAGAGGTAGTAAGACTCTTAATTGTTAGATAAAAGGGGGTTTTAAAAGGATTAATAAGATAGATTAATATAGTTAATATTAAGTAAATAGAGATTGTAAAAAAGGCTTTTAGGTAACGCCTATATAGGCTTAAGTTTAATTAGTATAAAATAGATTGTATTAAGTATACTATTCTAATATTACTTATTAATTCTATCTACTATTATACTCCTCTATATATCCTTAGCTCTATTAGCTACTAATACCTTAGTAATAGTAAGGCCTTAGTTAGGGTAAGCCTTAGTTAGGGTAATACCTTAGCTAGCGTTAAGCTTATATAAGGGTTAGGCCTTTAAGTCCTTTATACCTCTATAAGGGATAAGCTAGTACGTAGGTTAGCGCCTACCTTAGCTAAGTCTAGATATATCGATATTCTACTAGTTTACTAGCCTAGCTACTAGTATAGTACTAGCGTTAATTCTTACAAAGATTAAGGTTACTTGCTAAGCTCTTAGCGTACGCGTAATATTAATTACTATTACGATTGCGATTACTATCTTAATTGCTACTAATATTACTTTATTAATATTAACTTATTAGTACGAGCCTATAAGTTAGCCTATAGGTTAGCTCGTAATTAAGCTTATACGTAAGCTTGTACGTAGGATAATTATAGTTAGTTAGTTAAGCTACTAGCTAATACTATAAATTTAGCTATTTAATCTAACAATTCCTTATAGCTATAATCTAAGATTTAGGTAGTAATAAGAGCTTAATAAGAGAGCCTTCTATTATTATATATAAATATACTATAGCTATTAACTTTTACTATACTATCTACTCTCTCTATTAGTTTTCTAAGATATATAAATATATTAAACCTCTTCTACTTACTAAGGTTAATAGTAGATCTCTAAAAGCCTTAAGTACCTATTATATATTTATTATAGGTTAAGTTTAATATATTACTATTTAAAGTATAGCTAGAATAAGTACTAAATATACTACTTCTATCCTATATCTTATTAGTACGTATATCTCCTTAACCTTATATATTAGAAACCTACTTAAATTAGTATACTATATTTCTATTATTATTTATAATATAGGTATCTAATTTAATACTACTAGTTATAGGTATACTACTAACTAATATATATATAGTACTAAATATATTATTATTAAAGTTAAAACTAAAGTAAACTATATTAGGCCCTAGGAGTTTAAAGTTAGCTATAATAGTATCTTAATACTATTCTAAGTAGTAAGTTATTAGGAAAAAGAAGATAAATTTAAAAATAATACTAAGAAGTATAGTATAACTAGAAGCTTATAAAAAATATATTAAGAGGGTTATATAGAAGTTAGTAAATCTTACTTTTAGGTATACTCTAAAATATTTATTAAAGTAACTAAAAAACTAGAAGTAGTAATCTCTTTATTCTAATTTAAGAACCTATTTTTAAATAGAATATTAATAATACTAACTCTTATAAAGAAAGTAAACTCTAGGTATAGCTATAAAGCTATATCTTAATAAAAAAAGAAAAGTATTAGTAAATCTACTTAAATATCTTATATCTAAGAATAGAAATTTCTATTTAAAGAGAATACTTATATATATACTCTAATAAATATAGCTACTACTCTTACTCTACTTAAAAATAGCTATAGTATAGTAAAGGCCTTACTTCTATCTTTAATATACTTTTAATACTACTACTACTTAGATATATTTAATATTAGTATAGGCGTAATATAAGAGAATAGTATACTATAACTAGAGATTTAGTATTAGCTTATTTTATTCTCTTACCCTAATTATCTATTATTTTAAAAGTTCTACTAGGGCCTTAATATATAAGCTACTAGATAGTATTAGATATAATAGAAGAATTAGTAATAGCCTTTATAGCTACTCTAAGTAATAACTTACTAACTATTTAGTATAAGCTTATTAAAAATATTTAGTAACCTATATATAGTACTAGGTAAGTATATATAATAAAGGTCTTTAGAGATTATAGAGATTTCTAGGCTATTAGAATCTTAAGAGATTTTTAGTACTCTAAAGTTTTTAGTACTTTAGTTATACTATTATTTATAGTACTAGTTTAGAGTAAAGCTAATATACTATATTAGTATATAAAAAGCTCTATACTTATAAGTAGAGTCTAGTAAGTATTATTTACTTTTCTTAAATTAAGAGCTTTACTTAAATACTATATATTATTCCTTTACTATCTCCTATAGCCTATAGTAAGTACTATTATCTTCTAGCTACTACTTAATAGTATATTCCCTTTAGCTATACTATCTAAGTACTTATAATCCCCTTTATTTTATAAGCCTTTATTAGCTTATTATATACTATACTTATTAGTTTAGTCCTATTAGCCCTTATAACTTAAGAATAGTATCTTTATTAGGCTATTTTACTAGTACTTTTAGAAGGAAAGTATAAATAAGCTTAGAAGCCTTAATCTAGGCTACTAAATAGGAGCGTAGCTTAAATCTAGAATACTAGTTATCTTATATTTAGGCCTACTTAAGCTTACTTAGAATTACTTAAGCTACTAAGACTTACTTAGGCTTATATAACTATAAGTATAAGTTACTTAGTTACTACTTAATTTTAAACTTTTTATATACTTAGGTTTAAAAGTAGAAATAAAATTTAGTAAAGTTAATTTTCTCTATAGAGTACTATATAAAGAGTTAATATTATATAACTTACTATATAGTTATATTAAATAGTTAATTAGTTAACTAACTAGTTCTCTACCTAACTTATTAATATTAGGTTAAGATTTATAAAATTCTTCTTTATTCTACTACTTTTACTAATATAATAAACTAAGTATTTCTATATATACTTCTATCTATATAAACTTACTTTATAGTACTATTACTAGTCTTAATAATACTTTAGCGCCCCTAGATAGATATTATTTAAGTAGTACTTCCTAATTAAAAAACTTACTACTAAGCTACTTATTAATAAAGCTATTATAGCTATAAAGATAGCTTAGAAGCTTTTAGTATAAGTATCTAAAACTACTAGTTTTCTAGAATCTTTTTTAAGTATTACTTTAAAAACTAAAATAAAGCTCTTAGAGTCTTAAGTAATTTTAATAAGAAGGTTAGACTTAGAAAAAGTATAAGATATAATATTCTAAAAGATTAATCCTAAAAACTTAATTAATATTAGTAGGCTATAAAAAGTATATAATAAATAAAGGCTTAACTTACTATAATACTAATTAATATTTCTAAACTATATATAAACCTATATATATATACTACTATAGTTTAATCTTTTCTATAAGTTAAAGCTTAGGTTATAATATTAATACTAGTTAAAACTATACTATTCTCTACTTTAAATACTACTAGTATAACTATAAAAACTCTTTTAGTAGTATATATATTAAATAAAATAAATAAGCTATACTCTATAGTTATAATAACTTATTTAAGCTAAAGTATCTACTAGTACTACTTAAAATATATAGTAAAGATAGTAACTATAATAGAGCCTAGAATAAGTAAATAAATAATAGAAAAGAAATTAATACCTATATAAATAGGTAAAAAACTATAGATAGATATTTAGTAAATAAAGATATAGTATAAGTATAAAGTAGGCTACTTAACTAGATAAAGTACTTTAAGTATTTAGGTATAATAGTAAGTTAGTAACTAGGGTTAGAGTAATAAGTAAGTATTACTAAGAGACTTAAAGTATAGTAAGGTTATAAGTATATAAGTAAGGCTATAAGTCTAAAAATAAACTTATACTTAACTATAAAGTCTTAAAGGTTATAAAGCCTTTTATCTATATACTAAGTTAACTTTATACTTTATTATTACTAAGTATTATAAAGTACTTATTAACTATATATTTATATTATAATCTACTACGTTATCTTATCTATAGTCTAAGTAGTTCTTATAGTTATACTAGTTTTCTAATAGTTCTATTAGCTCTAGGTTCTATATAGAGTTGTTACCTATAATACTATTTTCTCTTCTTAGCCCTTCTAGGTCCTTGTTATTCTATTCTAGTACTAGGTTATTAGTATTTTTTAATTACTTTATAGTTTCTAGTACGTCCTTTATACCTTCTAAATTAATACTTAATAAATATACTTTTATTACTTATATCTATTATAATAGTATTAAAGTTATACTTTACTCTTACTATTTTAGAAAAGGACTTAAATATATTATTTCTAAAAAGAATAGTAAGGCGTATATAGTATATATTAAGGCTAATATTTAGTACTAGTATTCTTATCCTAGGGTTTTAATAGCTAAGTATATATATTCTATTATAATACTTATATCTTAACTTATATTTCTTAGAAAAAGCTATTAACTATACTTAAAATAAACTATCTACTTAGATTTAAGCTACTAAGACTAAGTATAAGTAGGTTTTAGCTTAGATTACTAAAGCCTTAAGTAAGCTAGTAAAAAATTAAACTCTTTTAGTTTATTTTTATAAGTTAGAAAAGTATAATAATATAAGATCTTTAGCTTAGTCTTAGGTACTTAAAGCTTAGCTTAATATTAAAGATACTAAAGCTAGTTATATTCTTCCTAATAATACTATTTCTTTAAGTACCTTTCTATTTACTTTAGGTAGTACTTATCTTTTAAAAAACTTTAATAAGTTTCTTAGGTTACTATAAAATAGGCTAGAGAGTTTTAACTTTAAAACTCTTCTAGTAACTTAAAGTAGTTAAGATTATTTTTTAGTTACTAGGTATCTTCTTATAGCTTACTCTTATTATCTATTTCCTACTAGTTAACTAGGTAGTAGTTTTTTCTATTATACTAGTATTATACTAGGATTTTTTTTACTTCTTACTCTTTATTATTTTATTTATAAGTAGCTACGTTATAAGCTACTAGTTATATATCTTATAGTACTCTTTCTAAGTATAAAATATAGAAGGTTAGGTATACCTTTATTATTAGAGAAAGTTTAAAGTAGTAGTTATTTTCTTTAACTTATTTATTAACTTTATATAGACTAATCTTAGTATAGTTTAGTTTATTACTTAGTTTAGTACTCTTAATATTTTTTTATTATAGCTAGACTTTATCTTCTTTTTTAAACTATAGTCTTTAGGTTCTTTTTTTATTATAGTTTTATTCTATTATAGTATTAACTAATTTAGTATCTATTTTAAGCTATTTATAGATTTCTTAGATTCTTACTATACTTTACTATATACTTAGACTATAGATCTCTATATTAATTAAGTTATTCTTTATTATAGAATTATATCTATAATTTATATAGTATAGTATTATTCTTATTACGCTATAATATACTATATTATAGGTAAACTAAGCTAGTAGTAGTAGTATTACCTAATTATTCTATTTATAGTTAAGGTAGTACCTTAAGTATTATTCTACTATCTAGTTAAGTTATTTTATAGCTCTATCTATTTAAGAGTAGAAGCTTATTAATATTCTTAACTTAATTCCTAGTTTTACTATAAAAACCTACTAGTACTTTAATATAAACTTTAGGTCTCTATCTAATATAATTTTATCTAGTACTCTATATTCTACTAGGATTATTTATAGTATTATATAGGTAAACTAAAGTACTTTTATTTTTTCTAAATATAAAATAAAGTATCTATATCTTATTAACTTATTTACTATTATAAGTATAGAATTATACTAAGTTCTTATAACTAGATTCTTTAATTTTAAGAGTTTTACTATAAAGTCTAGTAAGATTATTCTTTATAGTCTTTTTACTAGTTCTATTATCTATAGTAGTCTATAAAGTATATATTAGTTTACTTTATTTCTATAATACTCTAGGTATTCTACTAGTACTATTATTACTAGTACCTTTACTCTTAGAATATAATATTCTTAAGCTAGTTATTTTAGTATCTTTTTAATTCTCTAATAGCTATATATTAGTAGTTTATAGAATTAGTAGATAAATTCCTTTTATATACTTTTTAGGATATATATTTAGTTATATACTTATATTAACCTATTACTAGTTTATCTTTTTAAGAGTATTTCTAGTTTATCTTTTACTCTATTTATTTCTATTTAGATCTATTTAGTCTATTTATATTAAGTTTTTACTAGTTCCTAGGTTACTATAATTTTAGAGTAGTTAAACTATAGTAAGCTATTATTTATTTTATATAGTATAGCTCCTTCTATTAAAGTATAGCCTATATTTAGTTTAAGTCTTTAACTAAGTATATTAGCTCTTAGGTTTTCTTTTCCTTTATAGTACTAAATCTTAAAGTTATATTTTATAAAAATCTATAACTATTAGTATTACTATAAAATTAGTTCTTTATTAAGTATAAATCTAGTAAGGTTTTTATAATTACTATAGACTACTATAAAGTATTTAGCTCTTTAGAGGTATACTTTCTATTCTTTAAAATATACTATAATTATAAGTAGTTTCTTGTTATAGATATTATAGTTTCTTTCTATAGGTATTATTATTTATATATAATAGTATACTAGGTAGAGATAACTATTATTATCTTCTTAGAGTAGTATTTCTAATATTATACTATTTAAGGCGTTAGTTTCTATTCTTAGTTATTTTTTTAGTATATAAATCTATAGTACTAGTTCCTTTATAAATTCTACTTTTATTTTCTAAAAAGCTTTCTATTCTTATTTTATCTATATAAATAGGATATCCTTTTTTATAAGTTTATAGAAGGGGCTAGTAATATTAGTTTAGTCTAAAATAAACTTTTAGTAGAAATTATAAAATCTTATAAAGGATTATAGTTATACTAATATCTTAAAGTCTTTCTAAGTAAGTATTTCTTATATCTTTATAAGCTATACTTTTAAGTATCCTAGTATAATTATATATCTAAGATATATAGTTCTTTATATATAGAATTTATACTTCTTTTTATAAAGTTATAGCTTTACCTATACTAGTTTCTTTAGGATAGCTTATATATACTACTTATATTCTTTTAGTATTTTAGAGTATATAAAGATATTATTAAAGTATACTATAGTAAACCTATCTAGGTATAGCTATAATACGTTATTAATTTAGGCTTAAAAGGTTTCTAGTATATTTATTAGTCTAAATAGTATTACTAGATATTTATATAGTTTAAGCTTTAATTAGAAAGCTATTTTCTATTCTTTACCTTTAGCTATCTTAATCTAATAGTAGGCGTTTCTAATATCTAACTTTATAAACTATTAAGTATTAACTAGTTAGTCCTATAGTTCTAAGATAAGAGGTAGTAGATATTAGTTCTTAATTATAATATTATTAAGTTATTAATAGTTAATATATAGCTAGTATTCTACTATATTTTTTTTTTATATAAATATAAGTAAGTATACTACTAGTAAGTTTAATAGTTATATCTATTCTTTCTTAAAGCTATCTTAGATATACTCTTATAGTATTCTATTTTCTTTTAGTATTAGCTTATAGATAGGTTTATACTTTAGTATTATTTTTAGTTTTAAGAGGATTATTACGTCCTATAGTTAATATTCTAGTAGTATTTCTTTTAGTATAGTAAAAACCTCTTATAAGTTATTATATTTAGAAGGTATAATTACCTTCTTATATAGTATCTCTTCTACTACGTATAGGTATACTATATACTTATATATTTTTCTAGGTTTATAGAATATAACTATTTCTATTTTCTAGTTAATTTATAGGTTAGCTTACTTAAGCTATAGGGTTTCTAAGATAATATTCTATCTTCTATCTATTTCTATAATATTATATATAATAGGTTTAGTTTAGCCTTCTAGCTTAAAGTAGGTAGACCTTATTTCTTTTATAACTAGGTTTTTAAAGGCTTTTTCTTTAATTATTATAATATTATAACTATACTATTTTTACTTAGTTAGTATATATCTAATATTTACGTACTATTATAAGGTAAAATTTCTTATTACTCTACTATCTATTATAGCTATAACTAGTTAATCTCCTAAGAATCTATATATAAAGATTCTAGAGTTATAGTTTATTTATCTAATAGCTTATAGCTATTTACTTTCTTACTCTTTTACCTTTACCTCTTTTATTTATTTCTTAAGTTCTATATATTTTAAGTATTTATTATTAGTATAGTAAGTAGCTAATTTTTCTAGGTAGTATTCTATAGGCTATATTAGTAGTAGCTCTATATAAATATATCTTAGTCTATTCTACTAGGGTATTAGTTACTAATTCTTAGTTAACTACTTACCTATTTTATAGTATTTATAGTCTTCTATAAAGTAGTAAGTTTAATCTAACTATTAGTATTTAGTATATTTAGAGTTTCTTAGCTAACTATTCTTTAATATTTATTTAGGGTTAATCTTCTAGTATTATATTAGGACTAGTTAATCTATTATCTTATTAGTATACCTTAATAAACTTATAACCTCTTTATTTCTTAAAATAAATATATCTAAGGTTTTAAGGTTTTTAGACTTATCTCTAATAATAATATTAGGTATTTCTAGGAAAATATATTATTACTTAGGTATAACTTTACTAGATATTATATCTATAAGTAAGTCTTCTAAGGCTAATTCTTTAGTAAGCTCTTCTTAAGTTACTACTAATTTATAAGGATAGTATACTACTAAGCTAATTTAGATAAAAAGAGGCTAATAGCTAGTTAAGCTATTATAGTAGTATATAATATATATACTAGTTATTATTACTTAAAGTTTTTTAGAACTTACTTAGAGTTATACTAGGTTATATATAAGAGAATATACTAGCTAATAGAGCTAGTAATACTAGTTACTTAGCCTAGTAGAGCTTATTAATAGTACTAAGCCTACTCTAAAAGCTCTTTACCCTAGATCCTTTATATAATTATACTCTTTTTAGCTAGTATCTTATACTTACTTTTATATTACTATACTTTTTATAGTAGTTATTATAGTACTTAGTCTAGTATTTCTTTATATATTTACTTATTCTAGTTAGTTTTACTAGTTTTAGTACTTCTTTAATTTCTTTAGTTACTACTACTTATTCTTTTCCTAATCCTCTATTATTTAGGGCCTTAAATAAGTAGTTCCTTATAAAATATCCTAGTTTCTTATAGTTAAAGTATACCTTTACGTCCCTAAGCCTTTACTTATTAGGGTCTACCTTTCTATTCTAATTTATACGCTTATACGTTATACCTAGTTATATAGGTTCTAGACTATATAGGTTCTTTTTAAGTAAGCTCTAGTAGTAAGGCTAGTTATATATATTTACTCTACTAAGTAGTTTATTCTTATTAAATATATATAATTAGTTATTAATTTTAATAGTAAGCTAGATTAGTCCTTAGAGTATTTCTAGTATATCTATTAGGATAAGAGCTTATTAGAGTAATAGTTTAAGACCTTTATAATATTAGTCTCTTAAGGCTTTATTACTTTAATTTAGCTTTACTATAAGTTACTTAAACTCTAAAGTATAGTAGGTTATAGACTTAGTTTACTTTAGCCTTTAGAGTTTAGCCTTTACTACTTTTTTTATATCTATATCTTTAAATATAAAGCTTAGTCTTTACTTAAAATAGTTATAGCTACTAAAGAGCTATTATATCTTAATACTTTTCTAGTTATTAGGGCCTAGGCTCTCTTTTAAATATATTTTAAACTAGTCTATTATATTTTCTATAAAGTAAGCTATAATAAAGGATACTTTATAGGTTTTACTTTAGATTTAGCTAGAATTAAAGGTTATATAGATTAATATATTAGCTAAAAATCTTTTAAGTTTAATTCTAGTACTATTAAACTTCTCTAGTATTTTAAGTTTAAGTAGTTTAGTCTTTATATTATTAAGTTATATAGTAAGCTTATAGATTTACTATACTATATACTATAAGAGTTCTTAGTCCTCTTCTTAGGTCCTAAAGATTTCTTTAATCTAGATATTATTTATTATAATTATTAGTATACTTAAGAATTATACTAGGGTTATTATTATTACTATTAACTTTAATAGTTAAAGTATAAGGTAGGCTACTTAACTAAATAAAGTACCTTAGGTATTTAGGTATAATAGTAAGTTAGTAACTAAGGTTAGAGTAATAGGTAAGTATTACTAAGAGACTTAAGGTATAGTAAGGTTATAAGTATATAAGTAAGGCTATAGGTCTAAGAATAGACTTATACTTAACTATAAGGCCTTAAAGGTTATAAAGCCTTTTATCTATATACTAAGTTAACTTTATACTTTATTATTACTAAATATTATAAAGTACTTATTAACTTTATACTTTATTATTACTAAGTATTATAAAGTACTTATTAACTATATATCTATATTATAATCTACTACGTTATCTTATCTATAGTTTAAGTAGTCTTTATAGTTATACTAGTCTTTTAATAGTTCTACTAGCCCTAGGTTCTATATAAGGTTATTACCTATAATATATTAGGTAAGGGGCTATAATTAGAAATAACTACTAAAACTAAATCTCTAAGACTTTTTTATACTTAGGTATATTAAATTCTTCTTCTATAATCTTATAATTTAGATTTAGTAAGCTTTTTTTAATACTATTAGTACTCTTCTTTTATTTATTTAAGAATAATACGCTATTAGATTTATATATAACTAAACTTACCTTTTTTTACTTAACTACTTCTAGCTACTATATTTCTTATCTATAGTATAATATAGATAAAGTTTTTATAAATTTTACCTAGGCCTTATTTTTTTAAATTAGCTTAAAGAGTAAGCTAGTAATAGTAGCTTACTCCTAGAGTTTAAACTTAATAGTAGGTAGTATTAGGACTTTAGCTATAGCCTTTCTATTAAGTTACCTAGCTATCTTAATTATATTAATTAACTTATAGAATTTATAAATAGTAAATTCTAATTATTCTCTATATAACCCCTAATATATACTATTAATATTTTACTTTATATTCTTATATTTTTTATAAAGATCTATCTCTTAATTTCTTAAGAGTAGATAAAAGCCTTAGTTATAAAGTTAATTTTTATATATTACTTACTTTTTATAAAAAACTATATATATAGAATTATTTTATAATTCTTTCTATTATATATTATTTAACTCTATAGGTATATATTAATCTTATAATAAGCTTATATATATAATAGATTTAATAAAAAGGTTTTCTAAAAAGCTTTTAAAGTAAATAGATTAAAAGTTATAAGTAATATATATTTATATATAGTCCTTTTTATATATACTCCTAAGATAACCTATAGTCTAGTTCTATTTTATAGGGTTAAGAGTACCTAGTAGATTTTATAAGTATAGGTAAACTAAAAGTACTATATAGTTTAATATAAACTTACTATTAATATTCTACCTAGAAGCCTATTATAACTAGTATAGCTCTAATAACTTTTTAAACCTTATAATATACTCTAAGTATATAAAAATATTATAGTATTTTATATATAGAAACGCCTTCTCTTTTAGTATATAAGTACTCTTACTTATATTCCTAATATTATAAAGAAATAGTTAGTTTAGTAGTTTTTTTTTCTATTTAATATAGAGTACGTTATAGTCTATAGGTATATTAAAGTTAAATATATCCTAGGTACTAGTAAAGTTATCTCTTAATACTCTTTAACTAATACTAATACTTAGAATATATAAAACTATATAGAAGGTAAAAGTACCTTCTAAGTAAAAAGTAAACTTCTTTCTATAAAATAATACTTATTAGTAATTTTCTTAACCTCTATATCTACTATTTAGCTTATAGTTTCCTATCCTTATTTTTATTCTTAATATTATCTAGGTTAATATTTACTATAATAGTACTCTACTTAGAATCTTTAAGGCTTTAAACCTTTATAAGGTTAATATTTCTAAATAAAAGTACTTTATTACTACTCTTTATACTTCTACTTTTAATAATAGCTCTTAGTCTTATAGCTATAGTAGTACTAAAAAGAAAAAGAAGTAAAATCTAAACTTAAATAAAGCTATAGAAAGGTTTTATATTATCTACTTAGAGTATATAAAAGATAGTATAGAGGTTCTAGATATATTATAGGTAATAACCTTATATAAAGCCTAAAACTAATAAAACTATTAGAAGACTAGTATAATAATAAAAACTTCTTAGGTTATAGATAAGATAATATAGTAAACTATTATATAAATATATAAGTATAAAGTTAACTTAGTACTTTATAATACTTAGTAAGAATAAAGTATAAAGTTAACTTAGTACTTTATAATACT
>JALNQA010000175.1:0-21144 GCA_028456235.1 Ophiosphaerella narmari | reverse complement strand
TTTGCTAATAATACTAATATAAGTTAGTAATAGTTAGGTAATAGTCTATTATTATATACCTATTATTAACTAAGACATAATAATAATATAGCTTTAGGAGGGATACTAGCATTCTATCCTTAGCTAATTTAATGTAGGAGTTTACAAATTTACCCTAAAGTTAACACGTATATATTATAGCTATAATAATACGCTCTAGCCTAGTAAAGAGGCGCTAAAATAGGGGTATTAGGAGGCGCGAATGTAGGTTATAATTAATAACTTTCTTTAGATGTTTTGTAAAACTATATATATAGTAAAGTATTGTAGTCTATTAATATATAAGTATATATAATAGTTTATATAATAGTATATTAGTATATACTTATACGATTATCCCTAGATATAACGCCTTTTAGCTTATTATAGTAGTTACTAGTATCTAGGAGTATATAGGTAATAAGCGCCTATTAGGATAGTTAGTATAATGTATTAGTTAATGTAATAGTATAAATATACTTGTAGAACCCTATTATTTATATACTAAATATATAACTTAAATAGGTAATTATCTAAATACTTTATCTTTTAGGAGACTAGAATAATTATATTACCCTAATACTCTTAAATCTAAAGCTATTGTTTCTAGCCCTAAATTTTTACAAGAGTCTTTATATTCTCTATCTCTTTTGTAGGATTAATATTAGGTAGGAACTCGTTAATCTTATAATAACTATCTTTATCTTCTATAACTATTTCTAGCTTGTATAGCTGCTTAAATACCTTAATTATAGGTAATAGCCTTGTAATAGTCGAAGTAATAGGCAAGAAGGCATTATTAGGTAGTGTAAGTATAGGCCTAAGCTAGTAGATTTAAGTTTGTACTGTAATAAAGTTACTCCTAGGTATAGTTAGGAATACTAGATATATAGTTGCAATAGCCTATAACTAATACTTATTTGTAGTAAATCTATATAAATATTAGGACTATTATAGTAACTATTATATTAATAACTTACTATTAGTATACAAGGACGTTCTTTAACTAGATACGCAACTACGCTATTAAATCTCCCTTCTTAGATAGATCTGTAGCAGCAATAATACTACTAGTAGCTAGGCTAAACTTCTTAATAAAGAAACGCGAAGCTGCTGTATTAAAAGCTGTTTTGCTCTTAGTAATATCAAGATCTCTACCTTTTTTCTTATTGCGGGTAGTAATGTTCTTAAGGGTGTTTCGATTTTAAGAATACTTAGAATCTAGCTTTCTTTTCTTGCGATTAGGCGAATCTATTATGTAATAGTATTGTAATAGGTAGTTTATAGATATATGTGCCTAAAAGTCGTGTAGAAGTAGTAGGGGTAAGTAGCTAAGTTAAGAAAGTTTAAAAGTTAAAATTTTAGCTATGTAAATAGCTAGAGGTTACTACCTAGAACTCTAATTAAATAAGCATTATAGAAGTAGTAAGAGATATACGTATATATACTAAATAATATACTACAAACTATACTCTAGCTATTTTGTAACTAGCGTATCTTACTTATAAAGAAATAGCTAATAGCCTATTACTATAACTATTACCTATATACATATAATAATAGATATTTTATGCTAAATACGTAGTTTTTTAGTATTACATGCAAATGCGTAGCTACTAAGAGCCTAAAAAAATAAAGTAATTTCTTCTAGAAATCTTTATATATACATAAAACTAAACGTTGTATATAACACGTTAATTAATTTAGAAGTAACTTGTCTTATACGTTAAGAAATGCCTAATAGGCTATTATATATACTATTACATTATTTTTTTAATTTATGTAAATACATGCGTAAGGCGTAAATCTACCTTTACCTAAGATAGACCTACTTTTCTTAGTATAAATCCTAAGTTACACTTATAGTGCCTACCTATAAATACTAATATACTTAAATTGCTCCTCTACTAAACTACGGCTATTACTATACTATTACAAGACCTAATTATAGCTCCTAATCTAACGACTTTACGCAAGATACCTACAGGCCTAGTAGACCTCTAGAGGCGTAAACTGAAACCTAAGCTAAAGCTAAAGCTAAAGCCTAAGCCTAAGCCTAAGAAACCTAGGAAACCTAGGACTAAACAAACTGCAACAAGCAATGCTACTAATAGTAATAGCCTGTAATAGTCTATCTTATATGCTTTTGCTAATATTAATAGTTATAAATCCCTATAAACTAATTAACTACAACTTTGAAAAAAAGGTTGCGCCTGTATATAGAGGTGCTACTAAAGGTCGTAATAGGATTTTTAAGTCTAAGTCTAGCTATAAGTTTTTACTATTTATACTTTTGTCTATTGCTAATATATGTAACTTAGTAACTATACTTCGAGAAATTAAGTACTATTAGAAATTAATTAGTTTTCTAATGCTACCTACGCTATTTAAACGCCTTGTCTAAGAGATTTGCATCGATATTATTCCTAATTTTAGGGTAGTAGGTGTAGTAAATAATATTCGCTAGCAATAAGCTGCAATTAATGCTATTTAGATTACTACTGAGGACTATCTTGTTACAATGTTTAGTAGTAAGTAATATTAATTGTAATAGTCTATGTAATAGGCTAATATGATTTCTAGCTGGAAATCTCGCTGCAATCTATGCTAAGAGGGTTACTATTATGTAGAAGGACCTTGCCCTGATATTCTAGATTACTTCTATCATGGGCCTATACGCTAGATCTGCGACTGATGTTTGCTTTAAGATGGGCTATTAGCTAGTAATAGGCTGTAATAGTCTATTATGGATTACAGGCGTTGGTGGTTGTCTATTTTGGTTTACTAAGTTGATTAGTTGAGGATATGGAAGAAACTCTAAATTCTGAACAGAGTTTAATAATTAAATGACTTCTTTTAATATATGATTTAATATTTAATATGACTTATGTGACGTTGTACTAACTGCGTATTGAATAGTATATTTTGTTTGGGTTTTGGTTTTCATGTGTGGGTTTCGGGATTTTGGTTTCCGACCTCCGACATGTAATAGTCCGCCGTATTAGTGCTGGTTCCGGTCGAACCGCTAACTGTAGTTAGTTAAACTCCGGCGTTCCTGGACCAAAAGTCAGGGGCAAACCCTTCCCCTTCAACACAGGACTGTAGAAAATTACAATTCACTAGAGTCTACTGTTTCTTACCAGCTGTTGTAACTTTACTTATGATAAGCAGCTTTGATAGTATTCTTATGTCTTCAACACGTCCATGGACTATCTATACTGCGAACCAAGTCGATCAAGGGTACGATCTGCAACACAGCTCTACCGACCCACCTCAAGCTCTGACTACAGCAGCAGATAAGGTAAACATAACTTGCCTTTATCGCTGATATTGGTACCCTTAAGTCTTTGTATAATACTAACGTGCAAGGTTTTCATAAAAGGAAGAGAAGAATAATGCATCAGATATCATAATTTACGTAGAGGGCTACGGTTACCTCCTGTGCATTTCATGTAAAAGTGTAATTCCTTTTAAGCTGCTATACCACCACTTGCGGTACTACCACAACATAAGCCATGTGGTGTGTCAGGCGATAGTTAGCAAGTACGACGGCTTGCCTGTAGCGCAGAAAGACGGGGATGTCACACCATTACCTAGCGGCAGTTTGCCGCTGCATTTCCTTGCTGCCCCAGTCCATGGATATAGCTGTTCGCATTGCACCTGGCTTGCAGTGAATTGGGGCGATTTCCGAAAGCATTTAAGCGGAGCGCATAATCTAAGAAAGGTAAAGGTACAAAGAGAGGATGTATCATGCTTCAACAATGGATCTCGTACAGGAAGATGGGGCGATACTGGCGCGTAGAAATGCCCCAGGCAAACAGTATTACCTGTTTAGAAGCACGAACAGGACAAGAGCGGGTAGAAGAAGAGTTAGTACCGAGAGGAGAAGAAGATTGCTGTGACGCAGATATGGCTGAGCTTCTCCGAATGGAAGATGAGGAAGAGCAGAGACTCGCAAATGAGGTCCATATCAACTTATCTCTCCCAGCCGAACTAGAGCACGATGAGAATACACCTTGGCTTCGTCAGTGTGGGTGGCCGCGTTGGTTTGCATGCAGACCACTTCATATAATCGCAGCTACATCGCAGCTCCCCACAGCAAAACGCGAAGCGCTCTACCTAGGATCGTGGAACAGTTCTGAATGGATTAGTTGCTCAGACACAGAGAGAAAGCTCTCCAAGCTTATTGAGCTTGCCAATTGCGCGTTAGATAGATGCGAGGAGACCTTGTCGTCTACAATGCGTCTTCTTCGCTGCTGGCTAGGTAGTTGGGGTTCACATTACTGCCCTATCCCTTTCGAGCTACCAAAGCGACAAGTTACTCGGAAGAAATATCGATCATACTGCTACCGCTTCCTTTGCTATATCTTCCGAGCAAGACAGGTCTGCTTAGCACAAGGCCAAGATGCCTTCGAAATTTACGGGTTAACACTTAGTAGGATTCAGGAAGAAATGATAAATACGATCTGGAACGAGCTAGGCAAGCTTCTCTTGTTCGAACCAGCGAAAGACTCGCCGAGCCTATTATCGCCTTATCTCTCCTAGATTGTGTTTCGGCTGCTCGTTCTCTTCTGGACAGACACTTCAATGGACGGGGATTCAGGTGCTAAAGCTGTCGCTCACTTCCCCGGCGTGCTGGGAATCCACCCATACAAGCTAACCCTTCGGACGGCATAAGACTATACTCCGTATCTCTCAGCCTTAATCTGGGTAGGAAGGCTGGTTCTCCTTGAGTATGCACTCCCACTGCGATCGTATAGTCTGTTAAATCCCCCTTTTGAGGCACGCACAACATATCCGGATCAAGGGTCGAGACTGCTTAGAGAGATCCGACCAAAGTACCTCCAACGCGGGACGTTTGCGCCTCTTGGATATCTAGTTGAGCACCTCCAACACGGTAGAGCTATAGCAAAGCGCGAAGGCGGGAGGACAAACATCTCCTGGTCGACTGATGGCCAGATTCTCGAGGTCAACAATTCTCGTATTTCCTTAGGGGAGCTACGACATACAGTTCGCTCTCTTCTAGATAGGACAAATTCGGAAGCGCGAGAGCTAATGTTCACTGGTGGCCTGATGTCGATTTGCATAAGATCAAGGATAATCTCACCTGTTACCGGCCAGGCTACTCGTTCTTAGAGGAATCTGAAAATGATCTAAGGATAAGCTTTCGGCATCTTAGTAATCGGGCATTCTCCCTCGAAGGGGAAGGCTAGCCCTACGGGGTGATGGACGTAAACGAGCGCTTGCATATTTGCGGAGACGTGATCAATTTGTTAGACTGCTCTTCGCTGGAATCCATCTTACTAGCGGCATGCCAGCAAGGGGTGAGGAGCTTCGTGTCATACGTTGGGCGAATACCGTTGCAGGAGAGCGCAATATCCTGGTTCACAAAGGACGAATGATGCTACTCTTCTCCTACAATAAGGTATCTACGACGGCAAACCACTCATTCTACATCGTCCGCGTACCATGTCCAACAATAGAGTGAGCTCTTTTTCTATACCTCGCCTATATTAGGCCTTTCAGCGACTTCCTCATCCGACGTCTAAAGCTTGTTGATGCAAGATCAAAGACCAACCTACATCTCTTTTTTGAGCGATCAGGCCACAGCCTGATTTAGCACAGCCGATTGCTCGAAAAGCCCGGAAAAGGCTACGCCGGAATGCCCTATCTGACTACAGCTGAGCATCTACCGTCACATCGCGGTTGCTATTAGCAATAAACATATACCAGCGCTGCTAGAACCGTTTGATCCGAATATCCCTGAAGATCAAAATGGCTTCCTCCACCTATTGGCCTTCCGGACGGGTCACACCCCATCTATTCATGCTGGTGCGTACGCGCTCGAACGAGGTTACCCAGCCAGACTTCAGCCAAAGCTGATCGACCGTTATTTCCAAAATAGCTTTATATGGCATCGATTCCTAGAGATTACCGAGAGAAGACCTACGGAAAAGAGATCAGGCAGAGAGTTCTCAGATCAACGAGAACCGGGAGCGCCCACGCCAAGAACAGAGCTAGTATACAAAACAGCAGATATTAGAGCATTAGAAGAGGCTTTCTGTTTGCAAAACAGTAGAGACAATGAGACAGAGGTAATAAGGCTTAGGGCGGAACGACTGCAACTAAAGAAACGTAGTCTAAGTATCGATTCATGCAACAATTATCAAGAACGGAGTGTATCACGTTGGAAAAGGAAACGAAGAAGAGAAGAGTACTAACATCAGGAGCAGGCTCTCATACCTTCATCCACCCATTCCTGAATGTTATTCTCAACTCTGTAGAGAGTGCAAGAAAACCAACTGGGATCGGATGAGGAAGCACGCCAAGGAGAAATATATCATCAGCATTCCTACATGCGCGCAAGAGCAACACAGATACAGTTGCTACTTGCAGCGTTGGACAAAGTTCTCTCCGAAATACTGGGTAGTAGCTGAAAGCTCTAGCTCTACCCAAGAAATAGCACAGCAACAAACGCACTATATAAGCGAAGAGGAATGCTTAACGCGGATGGAGGATGAAGAGGAGGAAAGGCGGTTTGACGAAGAGCCTGGCGTGGTAGCTTTGGATGTAGAGCTAGAGCACGATGAGAATACTGACTGGCTCCGAGGCTGCGAGTGGCCGACTTGGTTCGGTCACAGGCCAATCCGCCTTATCGTCGCGGCTGCAGCATTGCCTTCTGCGAACACATCCGAAGATCTCTCACTAGGTCTCTGGAATGGGTTCGAATGTGTGAGCTCAGCACAAACAGAAAGAATCATCTGGAAATTCCTTGAGGCCAGCAAGATCGTCGCCTTGTACGCGTTCTTGGACGGAATTTCTTTAGGTCGAACGGGGGTGGAAGGATTTAGAAGTATATAGATAGCTTACTAATAAGTCTAGCTAAGTACTTTAAATACTTTACTAAAAGTATAGTAGTAATAGTATATAAGCTAGTATTAGTATAAAAAGAAAATACTAAGTTTTAGGTAGTAAATAAGGCTATAATATAATAAAAATTATATAAAAGAAAGTAGGTTTAAGTAGAAGAGACCTTAATAGTTAAAGATAAAATATACTTAGCTACTTTTAAGGACTTTAGTACGTATAGTAATAGAAAGAAGTTAAAGAAGTAGGTATATACTAAAGTAGGTAAACTATCTTAATAATAGTATATAGTATATAAAGGGACTAGGTATAATATATAAATATATAAGAATATAGTAGAAGTAAACTCTAAATAATATTATATCCTACTTTATACTATATAGAGCTAAAGTAAGCTATTTTATACTATAATATAGTAGTTTTAGTAAGAGCTTAGTAAAAGTAGCTTATAAAGCTATAAAGTATATTAGTATATATTTCTAATATTAAGCTTTATAAACTACTAAGCATTAATTAGTTAGTTTTATAGCTCTAAAATAAGTAGTAGTAGATATTAGTTTTTAATTATAATATTATTAAGTTATTAATAGTTAATATAAAGTTTTTACTTTATTATATATTTTTTAAGTATAAATATAAGTAGGTATACTACTAGTAAGTTTAATAATTATATTTATTTCTTCTTTAAGCTATTTTAGATATATTCCTATAGTATTTTATTTTCTTTTAGGGTTAGCTTATAGATAAGTTTATATTTAAGTATTATTTCTAGTTTTAGAAGGATTATAGTATTCTATTGTTAGTATCTTAGTAGTATTTCTTTTAGTATAGTAAAAACCTCTTTTAGGTTATTATATTTAGAAGGTGTAGTTTCTTTCTATAATCTTTCTATAATAGTATAAAGGTATACTATATATTTATTAGTTTTTTTCTATATATAGAAAGTAACCCTTTTTATTTTCTAGTTAATTTATAGGTTAACTTACTTTAGCTATAAAGTTTCTAGGATTATATTCTAAGCTCTATCTATCTATATTATATTATATATAATAGGTTCTACCTAGCCTTTTACTTTAAAATATACTAGTTTTATTTTTTCTATAACTAGATTCTTAAAAGCTTTTCTTTTTATTATTATAATATTATAACTATATTATATTAAGGTAGTTAGGATTTACCTATTATTTATATACTATTAAGAGGTAAAGTTTTTAGTTACTCTACTATCTATTATAGCCTTTACTAGTTAATTTTCTAAAAATCTATTTATAAAGATTTATAAATTATATTATATTAATCCTATTATATAAAGTTATACCTTAGCTTATTTTATTTATTTCTTAATTTCTCTATACTTAGAGTATTTATTACTTATATAGTATTTTACTAGTTTACCTAAGTAGTATTTTATAAGTAATAATAAAAGTAGTTTTATATAAATATATTTTACTTTATTCTACTATAGTATTAGGTACTAATTATAGATAAGCTATTTCTATCTATTATAGTAGTTATATTCTAGAGTAATATAGTATATCTAGTTTAACTAAAAGTATTTAGTATATTTAGAGTTTTTAAGCTAGCTTTATTTAGATACTTAAGTAGAGTTAATTATTTAATATTATATTATCTTTAAAGTAGTAGTTTTATTTTTAAACAACTACTATAGTTTTATAAGCTTTTTATTCTCTTTAATATATATTTCTAATATTTATAGGTTTTTCTATTTATTAATAATAGTTATAACTAGTATTTTCTAAAAGTTTATTTATTCTTTTAGTATAACTTTATTAAGTATTTTAATTATAGATAAGTTATCTAAAGTAAGCTTTCTAGCTACTTAATTTTATATTACTACTAACCTTACCTCTTATAATAAGGGTTTTAGTAGAAATACTTAAAATTATAGGGATTTCGAGGTCTTTAGTACTCTAGGACCTCTAGGACCTTAACTATACTAATATCTATAGTACTAGTCTAGGGTAGGGCTAATGCGCTATACTAGCGCATAAAAGGCCTCCTACTTGTAGAGAGAGTCTAGTAAGTATTATTTACTTTTTAATTAAGACCTTTACTTAAATATACGTATTATCCCTTTACTATCTCCTATAGCCTACGGTAAGTACTATTGCCTATTGCCTTCTAGCTACCCCTTAACACTATCTATTAATTTACTTTCTCTATCTAATAGTAGTATTCTTTAGGTTAGAATAAAATAGACTAACCTAACTATAAAGCTAGTAAACCTACTACTATAACTATTAAGGAGCTATAGATAATAGTTTAGTAAGCTAAGAGTCTATAAATATAGACTCTCTTAGTATCTTAAGATCTCTTACTTTATATATATAGAAAAATATTAAGGTACAAATTATATAAAGATAATTACTAGTAACTAAATATATATATTTAGTTATTTAAGCAACTTAAGGATTATATATAAAGGGAAAGTATTACTAGTATAGGGGCTAAAAACCTAAGCTATAGAAGATTATAGCCTAAGAACGGGACTAGTTAATCCTTACTACCTTATATCCCTACGAGCTGACTAAGGCCTAGTTTTAGACCTATCTTACGCTACTTAGGAAGGAAATCAGGTATAATTATAGTAACTTATGTTGGCTTACAGCGAGCTTAGGGGTACTTAGCTACAACTTAAGCTGCTTACATATTACTTACATTACACCCCTGCGTAACTGAAGATTAAATCTAAAAAACCTTTTTGTAAGAGTAGATTTTACTTAATTGTTAACTAACCGCTATTTTAAGTAAGCTACCTTGCTATAGCGCATTACAACTATGTCTAGCATAACATTGTTCGCTTGTTGTATTATAGGACGAGGTTAGTTTAGCTGCTTTACACACCTGTTCTTAGCACCTCGCAACGTTAGGTTTAGCTCAACTCTTACAAGTCATCCCACTCAAATTAGTAAGGAGTTCTAAGGAAGGGACTAGAAGTGCAGGGGGTCTAGGAACCGGGTACCTAGTCCTAGACTACCCCATATCTCTGTCTACCTCTTGGAGGGTCCAATTTTTAGGCCCTGTACTAGTTCGAGGAGAGCGGGCGGATGCCTACTTAACAAAGAAAGCGATCTTGATTCTGTTTTTAGACCGAGGAGGACCCAAAAATAGGTTATTTCCCAGGTTCTAAAATCGGGCCCTGCCCTGCTTAGATATTATAATACTATCCTCGCATGAAGCTGCTATTAAATTGTATCTTGAACAATGCCGCAAAGCAACAGGCCCAGTGCAACCTAACTATTAAATCGAGCTCGTCATAAGATGTTATAGGACATCATCTTCTGTAATTACAAGTAGATTAATGAAATCGTTTGCAAATTCTTGGCAAAACTATTTCTAATTGGACTATAGCTTGATGCCTTGCATCTAGGGAGCAAGGATGACTCGACACCGCCATATGCGGCTCTTATCTCTAGCGATATTTCAGGTGATGTGACCTACACGCAGGATCTTTTCTTTAGCTGTCTTATGCCACATAAATTTGTTGAGGGTACAGATGAGATCCTATTCGATAGTGGTATCATTCTGAATATAAGCGACATCCTGACTTGCCCAGAGTTGATACTGGTGGATATCTAGCAGCTACTGTATGATGGAGATAGACTTGGTTCAACTTACTCGTTCTGGAAAGACGTCGATGATGCACCAAAACGTGTCGAGTCGCATTCTCCTATATTGACAAAATCTCGAATCCTGGGGGATGAAGAGCGCTTTTGGATACTGGAGCTCAAGTCCGGGGCCGAAGCATTGCTTAGGGACTCGAAGTCCAAACATGGGGTTCGGTAATTTAGCTAGCGTTTCACTCTTGACGTCCCTCCCAATGACACAAAATCCTGTCGTAATGAAAAATTTACTGTCCGAACATTTATTGTCTCAGCCTATTCATTTTAGTATTTCGTGTTGAGCTCTATGACTCTATAGGGTTTCACCCTCCCAACGCATTACAGTCAACTAAAAATTACGGTGTTCTCCTCATGCTGTCGATTGTTCCATTCAAAGCTCCATTTTGTGGATCTACTTTGCACCCCTATCACGGCTAAGCCACACTGGTAGGATTCACAGCATGCATGGAAAATGGATGGAACTTGCTAAATTTCGGACGGGAACAGTTGATTATCCAATGAAAGTCTCGAGTTCAACGCTCCTATAATTTATGCTACATTGTCTGTTTGGATAAAAAGGTCTGACTAGAAAAAGCGTATAAAGACAAGCCAAAAAGAGGTCTGAATCCTACTGGGCATCACATGAACATAAAATGGGAACATCGTTTTATCGCACTACCAAACGCCTTAGACGCCCTACTAATACACGGTAAGGAGATAAAGCTAGTGCAGCTATCGACGTGAGCCTTGACGAAGATCCTGACAAAAGGTGCAACGCGGATTCGGACAAACCCGTGTTCGGACTTCTTCGAATCCCTAAGAAATACTTCGAGATCTGAACAGCCGGCCTCGGACTTGAGCTCCAGTATCCAAAAGCGCTCTTCATCCCCCGGGATTCGAGATTTTGTCAATATAAGAGAATGCGAATGGAGACGTCCTGGTGTTGAACCAAGTCTATCCCCATCATAACATTTCCCGGAAGATTCGATGTGGTTGTTATTAAAGCCTCTGTGAGATTAAATACCGGAGCTGCGAATCTAGCGTTGAATTAGAAACATTGACTTCCAAGAGTCATGAATATCAGGAACAAACCAGGGATACGACGCTAATCGAAGGAGGAAATCGAGTGAGGTCAGTTGGTCTGCGATATTACGAAATGAGATAATAACACAGGAGAACGCTAGATGATGCTCGGATATGAACAAGGCTGCTTGGGATTTGTATTTTAAGGGATATTCTCGTTAAGAACAGTAACATTGATTTATCATAACAAAGTTCTTGAAATCTATGCAAATCCTGTCCTGCGAATTGGTCAGCTGTGATTGGAGAATTGAAGTGAGCGATGGGTTTAGGCATGGGTCAAGCTTTCGTCGTGCCATTTTCCACCGTCAGGCCTCCGCCTTAAGGAAGCTTGTCAAGCCCCCTGGCCACAGCATCGCAGTCTCCATAGAAGTCATGTACTCTACTTTCACTTTCTTCTCAGTCCTTAGGAATCAGTGTTACTTGGTTACTACTGCTACCTTGCTGTAGCTTAGTCATATTTGGGGCAGTGCTCCGCCATGGGGTTTCAGCGGCTATGCGGATTGCGCCATTGGAATCTAAATCTAGGGAGCTTATGCGTAAATAATTTCTTACTATCCTATAAATAGTCCCCGTTGCGTGTTACGGCGCCTAAAGATCAACTCGGAATCGTCTCTCTATCCCGTGAGCCTTAGCTTCGTTCAGCCTGGACATGACTCCCAAATCTGCAACATCTCGAGCTCCCACTTCTCCGTGTCCCCCTCTATAATCGCCCAACGTAACGTTTTAAACTGCCATTCCTCCCATAACTTTAGAAGGACGCATACCTCCTAGACTTTAAACTCTTGTAGACGTAATACAATTAGCTTTAAGCTAGGTAATATATGTATTAACCACTCGTATAACTCCATAGAACTTAGCATACAGTCAGTATAAAAGTCCTCTCGTCTAACTCCCTAATTTATTAGAGAGTCCCAATAGGGAGGCTTATAGAGCCCGACTTCAATACGTTGGATTTAGGCACGTTGTTCGGTCGTTAGGGCGTCTATAAAACCTCTTGCTACAGCTTCATCCGAGCATTTAATAGTAGCGGACTCGAGAATATTATAATAATGTAATTCTTCGTATAAGAGCCGGCATGTTAGACTAAGCGTTATAATAAAGTCTCGTGTAACTCGGATTTTAGTATTGATATAAGATGCTTCTCTATTAAGCGCTGTATCCGAAACGAGGACCTTAGGGGTTCGAGTAGATCACGAAGGCACCAAGGGATATGCAGCTCCCGTGACGTCTCGTATGAAAATCAGAGAAATCTCAACACTACGCAGGAGCTAGAGCTTGTACAGTTGTCAGATTAATGGCATATCACGATACATGATAGAAATGAGATAGGTTGATCGATTGTGTTGTTTATTCTTTGTGGCGTTCTTGCCTTTTATGATTCCGGTGCTTCCGCTATATCGGTCCTACTACATGCCATCCGTCTGCTGGAGTAGCACATATCTAACAACCTTATACTTTAAGCTTCTTCGTAAGAAGATAGAGCAGTATAAGGTTGATGCTCAGCACATCTATAATATAGATGAGAAGGGCTTTCTTATTGGTATCTTGAGCCGGATAAAGAGGATATTTAGTAGAGATCTATATGAACGCGGAACTATCAAAGCAGCTCTTCAAGACGGCAATAGAGAATAGATCACGTGCCTAGCATGCGTATGTGCGGATAGTACAGCCCTATCCCCATCTCTCATCTATCAAGCTGTATCAGGAAAGATCTAAGACACCTGGTTACAAGACTTTGACCTATCTCAACATCAAGCCTTCTTCTCATCATCTCCTAGTGGTTGGACAAACAATGAGATAGGCCTTGCTTGGTTACAACAGGTCTTCCAACGGGAGGCTCAAGAGAAAGCTTGCCGTGCCTACCGCCTCCTCATCCTTGATGGCCATGGATCTCATGTCACGATGGAGTTCATCAAGTACTGTGATGATAACAGAATTCTCCTAGCTATCTTGCCACCTCATGCAACGCATACGCTGCAACCACTAGATGTAGTGATGTTCAAGCCACTATCAACAGCGTACAGTAACGAGCTCACAGCGTTCATGGATATGTGTCAAGGGCTATCATCTATCACGAAGCGTGACTTCTTCCGCCTGTTTTATCGAGCTTGGGATACAACGTTTAAGGAGAAACTCATCACGAAGTCCTTCTCAGCAACAGGCATCTCACCACTTAATCCAGACATTATTCTATCAAGATTCAACACTAAGCAACCATCACGACCTTCCTCATCAGATAGCTCGTCATCTGTACTATCAGCATCAGACTGGCGGAAGATTGAGCGCTTACTACGCCAGGTAGTAGCTGATATGTACGATGATCAATCGAAGAAGCTCTCACGTACTATCCACACTATCTCAGTTCAAAAATCTCTTCTTGAGCATGAAAATGAGAGACTTAGGGCTGCTCTAATTAATGAGAAGAAGCGTAGGCAACGTGGCAAGGCACTGTTGCTGCCGCCATCTGAAGAATATCATGGTGGTGCAATGTTCTGTGTAAGCAGGGTAGTAATGATTGAGAACAAGGTATATTCCGTTATGTGTAGGTGTACGGTGTAAGATTAATATACATATGTGAATGGACTGATTAGTCAGTGGCAGACCACGTGACTATAGGTGTCCTGGGCTTACAAGAGTTATAAACTTCATAGTAGTAGTTGTTAAGTTAATTCTTCTAAGCAAGTGATTGTTGTTAAGTAGATAAGATTCTTGACGGGTACGAGATGTAGAACTACAGGGCGGGTCGACCTTATATAGACTCGAGCTGAAGATTACCTCTAAGGAGAGGAGATATACCGAATCTAAAACCGATATGCTGGCCGCCGGTGTACGCCGGTGTAATTTACACTTTGTACGGCGAGAGCGGGCCGATAAAGATCTGGAAGATCCGGTGGATCCGGGAGACTTTCACCAGCAGACTGTAACCGGTAGTTAGAGCGAGGTCGTATTCAGGTTTTAAGTATATCTTAGTACTCTTAGGTTATATCTAAGGTCAAAACTCCATCTGTAGCGCTAGTATAAGATAGACAGTTCTTCTTTAGTTTAGAGTTTACAGGTCCACCGGTTACGGTCTGCTGGTGAAAGTCTCCCGGATTCACCGGATCTACCAGATCTTTATCGGCTCGCTCTCGCCGTACAAAGTGTAAATTACACCGGCGTACGGCGTACACCAGCGACCAGACTACACTAGCGGCCGAGTCATCGGCTTTAGATTCGGTATATCTTCTCTCCTTAGAGGTAATCTTCAACTCGAGTCTATATAAGGTCGACCTGCCCTGTAGTTCTACATCTCGTACCCGTCAAGAATCTTATCGACTTAACAACAATCACTTGCTTAGAAGAATTAACTTAACAACTACTACTATGAAGTTTATAACTCTTTTTGCTATTTTCCTCGGTGTGGCTACTGCTTCTGCTCTTCCAAGCAATGACAATGTCGAAGCAGGTCAGCAACTAGCGAAGCGTGCGACTTGCATTACGTGCCCCCCTGTAAGTTATTTATTCCCTCTTAATGTAATAAGATAATAAATGCTAATAAAATAAGGGCAATAAACAAAGCTGTTGTAGCAGTACCAATCCTGGCGGCTGCAAGCCAAAGTGTTAGGTATGCTTTATAGAGTAAATAACGGCACCCAACGCGGTCTTACAGTCTTCTAGATAGAGGGATGCGCTAAGCTGTAGCTTGCAGTGTGCTGGTGCAGGAGGTACCGACGGCACTAAGGGAGACTTAGTATAAAAGTAGGAGGTTTTCAGATAGACAAGAGGTATCGGGAGACACAACACAAGAGATATCTACATAGAGACAAGAATCCATCTTTCCTCCTAAGCTTCTGCTATCTTAATTGTTATTCTATTTATTGTTTGACTTAGATTTCCTACTCTAATACCGGCACAGCAGATCTATACCTTACGGAAGGCGGAGCTATCCCTTCGTCTGCTAGATATAATTGATTTGATTTGATTTAGTCCTACTCGGTTTCAGCCGCGTTTTCTCCGCAGCTATGCCCGGTTGGCTGACTTGGCTAACAGCCGACGCGGCGCAGGAACACTGTTCCGCGCCGCCCCACGTCACACCATCAGGAGCCAGCTGTTCCCAGAGGTCTGCCGTTTACCCTCAACCACTATCTAAATACGCTTTGCTGGGGCCATCTAGATACTAGTTCTACTGACAGTGTGCTACCATCCTAGGCTCTTAGGGGCGCCCAGCCTCGTGTTTTGCGGCCCCAATACCTACAGTCTCCCCCCAGCGCTCGGCTGTCGTTTACGCGTCTGTGATCCCCACTTGCCCAAGGATCTGCGTCTGTTCTATAAACTGGATGGCTCTGGTAGCTAACTGTGGCTCGTTAAGAATATCACGGAGGTTGTGTCGTCCCGGGAGGTCGCCGAATACTTGGTTCCGGAGGTCCTTGTAGTTCCTGCATCGGAGAGGGACGTGGGCTACAGTCTATCGTCTCTCCCCGCACTGGCAGCGAGAGCTGGTGACTCCTGGTACTTTCCGTTGGAAGAGAAAGTCGCGGAGTCCAATTTTCTCGGTCCGTAGCTGTACCAGCAGCGCGCTCTGCCGTTTACTAAGTCCCTCGTAGAGCTAGACTACTTTCCTGGTAGGGAGCGGTGTATGCCTATAGGTTGCGCGGCCCTTGGTCTCTAATCTCCACCTAGCGATCCACGCTCGTTCTGCATGTGTCTTGCACCACCGTTTGACTGTTAATCGGATTGGATAAAGCCTGGGCGGCGCTTGTGCCAGAGGGCATTTGTCGCCGTCTTTTCTCCATCCCGTGGCCTCCTTGGCAGCCTTGTCCACGGCTTCGTTTCCCGGAATGCCAACGTGTGCCGTAATCCATCTCACTGTTACGAGCAGTCCTTTGTCTTGCAGCTCTTGAATCTGTTGTGCGATCTCTTTGAGGATGTAGGCTCCTGATCGTCCTTCCGCCTTGGCTATAGACCAGATGGCGGCTTGGTTGTCTGTGTAGATGTCGATCTTTCGCCGTCTGCCCCCTGTTTCTGCATACTATCGTGCAATTTCGAGCGCTAGGCCGATGCCCTGTAGTTCGGCTGCGAACACTGTAGACGCTGTGTCTAATCCTATGTGCGCTGTGCAGGTCTGTTGTGTTAGCGGGCATACTGCTGCTGCGCCTATCTCGCCGTCTATTCCGCTACCATCTGTGAAGATATTGAGGCTCCGGTCCTTCTCGCTTTCCTTGTCGTGTCAGCTCCGCGCCTTATCGGCGCTTTTGTCTATGTATGTCTTTGGGCCTATTCTCCATAGCGGGGTCAGTTATAGTGGGATTGGCTCCTGTTTATCGAAGTTCTGTCTGCGTTGTGTCTTCATATCATCGTAGATTTTCTGCAAGGAGGGGGCATGTCTGGTGCGGCATCCTACTGTGCTAAAAGGTTGTGTCCTGTTTGTCTTGAGGCCGGCTGTATTAGCGATATCCTTGCACGAGAGAAGTCGGGTGATCATATCAGCGTTATGTCTCCGGATCTATTGTTCGATCAGCAAGAGGTGTGCTTCGACATCGAGGGCTGCCCGAGAGGTAGCCTTGTATGCTCCGCAGATGGCCCTTGCTGCTCTGGCCTGAATGCTTTGTAGGACATTCAGGGTTTTCTTTGTGTACATTCTACCTTTAATGCTAGCGTTAGACCAGATAGAGCACGCGTACATCATCTGGGGAAGCACGGTAGCCTGGTATAGTTTCCGCATGTCTGCAAACGTTATGCCCCAGGTCGAGCCTCCCAGACTGCTGAGTGCGCTGACTGTTTTGGTTGCTTTTCGTCGGATCGCCTCGAGTTGATCTTTCCATTGCAGTTTCATGTCCTTATTTACTCCTAGGTACTTACACGTTGTTCTAGGCTTCACTTCGCCCCAGGCGGTATAGATTGCTCCGCCTGTGTCGATACGCTTACGTGATCGCGTGAAGTGAGTCAGCTGAAACTTGTCTGGTGCGAATACCGAAGCGTGTGTGTTAGCCCATCGCTGTGCTTTCTCAAGAATGCGGCCTAGTGCGCTACATGTCTCTTCTGTTGTATTGCCCCACGCAAGAATGCCTACATCATCGATGTACCCTGTTGATATTGCATCTGCCCCCTGGTTGCACTCTTCTATCAAGTCAGCGTTGTAGAAGAGATAGAGGATAGCTGACAAAGGCGAGCCTTGCGGCGTGTCTGCATTTATAGTGTACTCCTGTGACTTGAACCCATCAACCACTATACTAGTGTGTCTGTTGCTAAGAAAGCTTGCGATTCACTTGACTGTGTTCTCGTCCACTCGTCGTTTGCGTAGGTTGTAGAGCAGCCGTGTAGGAACGCGGACTATGTACACACTACTTACGATGTCGACCACAGTAGTTCCGAGGGCGGGCCTATTACGTGATCGTAGGGATCCTACGACTCTGGGGCAGGTTTGTCATCAAACAAAATCAAAAAAGTTAAATTGGAGACTCGATTTGATTTGGATGTATTTGGATACCTGGATTGATAGTTCCCGGATTATCATACCATTTGGAATGTTGGATCACCTATTCCTTTTCCAAGACGATATAGAGGTCTTTATCAGCTGGGGAGCGGTCTCAGCTTACGCACACCCTTAAGCGAGGCCGCACAGAATATAATTCCTTCTATCTCCATGAATTTTGATCGTTTTGAGGGCGCGCCAGCTGGAAGCCGATTGGGCGGTTCTGGCGCGGCGCTATCGGGTAGAAGAGCTAGGCGGTCGACAGCCTACAGTATGTAGCGAGTATCCGTTACTAAAACCGCAATGGCTTAGTACGCGTCTAACGCGATTAAAGAGTCGACGCCCTACCACCCAATACTAAAAAACACGACATTATAATACAGACTCAGACCTATTCCTTTTATGTGAAACTGCTGCTTTTGTCTACTGCCCGAGAGCGTCTAGGGGAGACGCAGAGCCCATTAATTAAATGGTGGTACTTGGGTCCAAAACAGTGGTATTTGGGTCATTTTTTGAGCCGAGGTCACATGTGTGGTAGTGTATCAAAAGCAGTGGTAGATGGGGAATTATTACGCCAAGCAGTGGTAAGGCGGTCATTTGCCGATCTTTCCTCACGTTGACACTGCTTGACTCGCTGCATCGTCGCCCCACACATGACTAATCCATCCACATTCTAATGCTCGCGCGCCTCCGGTGTCAATGGCGTCTTGCCGATGTTCAAGATAAATGTTCGATGGTCTCTCACGCATTATCACACTAATGCGGCACATTTCTGACAGCCTTCAGCATTTTATCGGGATTTCGGTTATTGTTGATGCTAGCTAGTCTTCGATGATCGCACCCCATATAAGGGACGCCATGACAGCCTACATCTGCGGGTCTCGATATCACTCCAAAAGTTTCCGATAGCCACCAGGGAGTTCCAGCGCCTCTAATCTTGTCACGCGCATGCTTCCTTTATCCTATTAATGCGGGTCCCACCAACACCACCTTTAACGCTTCCGCAACAATAAACTTTTCTTCTTCCTCTTTGAGTTTGTCGCCGACCGTATTGAGTTTCGTGAAACACAACTGAAGATGCAACTCGTCCCTGAACGTCAGTTCTGCCATCAGGTCCCAGCTTATGTCGGCTGGTAACCCTATCACAACCATAGGCGTGTCGGGATGTGCGGTTTTCTTGGAGATGGACGACATGCCTAGGCGATCTCCCAAGCCAGACGAAACGCGCTCTACATATTGCCGCTTGTTTGATATGGGGTACAGATCCTCCAAGACCTCTCTCATTAATGGCGTATATTTTTCCTCCATCCATGTCTTGAACTCATCAAGAGAGATGTCGGGACGCCTGGTGGAGAAGACGAGGGCGGTAACGGTCATCTTGTACGCGAATTTGTGCCTGGACGCGTCTTGCTTGGTTTGCGAAGCGAAAATTTGGTCGATTCGTTGAATTCCACGGCCAGTGGTAAACATTTGTTAGCAGCGGCAGGCTCGAGGATTCAGCAAAGGTAGGAGATGGCGCAGTCAGCCGAGCTTATACCTCAGGTAGGCGCGCTAAAAACTCGGTTATCGGGTAAACGTCGGCGATACGCGTAAAACCTCACTTAAGCTTTTACAACGCGCCTACTCTCTACCTTTACTCTATATAACTACTACTACTACTACTACTACTAGCTACTAGGTTCTATAAGTAATACAAACGTACCTAACTAATAGACTATTAACGTATCCTAATCGTACGTATATAGGCTCCTAAACAAATCTATATAGTAGAAGAGAGCTACTATAAAACGTATTAAAAACGTATCTAAGATACTACCTAAAAGGCCTCCTCTAAAGAGTAATATAGTATATCCTAAACTAGAGAAATATATATATTATAGATATATTTTAAGAGAGGTTTACTAATATTAGATAAAAGGGGTTTAAAAGGTAGCTACTATTAGTATAAAAATAAGAGAAATAAGAGATTAATAAGATTAATTAATATAGTTAATATTAAGTAAGTAAAACTAATTAATTAATTACTCTATTCTTCTATTACTTCTCTTTTAAATTCTATTTACTATTATACTCCTCTATATATATTATAGGTTATAACCTTATATAAAACCTAGAACTAATTAAACTATTAGAAGATTAAGGAAATATAGAAGACTTCCAAGACTATAGGTAGGATAATATAGTAGACTATAACCTAAATATATAATTAATAAGTATTTAGTAATATATAAAGTACTAAGTAATTAATAAGTACTAAGTAATATATAAAGTACTAAGTAATTAATAAGTACTTAGTAATATACAAAGTACTAAGTAATTAATAAAGTACTTAGTATATAGATAGAAGGCTTTATAACCTTTAAAGCTATATAGTTAAGCTTAAGTCTTACTCTAGACCTACTACCTTACTTATATACCTATAACTCCTTTAAACCTTAAGTCCTTTAGTAATACTTACCTATTATATTATAGGTAATAACCTTATATAGGACCTAGAGCTAATAAAACTATTAGAAAACTAGTATAACTATAAGGACTACTTAAATAATAGATAAGATAACGTAGTAGATTATAATATAAATATATAAGTATAAAGTTAACTTAGTACTTTATAATACTTAGTAAAGATAAAGTATAAAGTTAACTTAGTACTTTATAATACTTAGTAAGGATAAAGTATAAAGTTACTACTAAAACTATAGTATATAGAAAGAAAGCTTTATAACCTTAAAGCCTTATAGTTAAGCTTAAGTATAAGTTTTACCTAAACCTATTATAAGGTAGATTACTTAACTAGATAAAGTACCTTAAGGTTTAGGTATAATAGTAAGTTAGTAACTAGGGTTAAGGTAATAGGTAAGTATTACTAAGGGACTTAAGGTTTAATAGGGTTATAGGTATATAAGTAAGGTTATAGGTTTAAGGTAAGACTTATACTTATACTTATACTTAACTATAAGGCTTTAGAGGTTGTAAGCCTCCCTTTTATATACTATAACTATCTTATAGTACTTTATACTTTATCCTTACTAAGTATTATAAAGTACTAAGTTAACTTTATACTTTATTCTTACTAAGTATTATAAAGTACTAAGTTAACTT
>JALNQA010000174.1:0-21343 GCA_028456235.1 Ophiosphaerella narmari | reverse complement strand
AGCCTAGGTTTATATACTAATATACTTTTTTCTATTTACTATAAAGTAGTTATATATAGACTAGATAAAGGATATAACGTTTATACTATATCTTAAACCTAAGAATTATAGTAGCTTTACTAAGTAATCCTCTTATTCTTTATACTAGTAAAAGTTAAAGGCTAGTTCCTATATACTAGTTAAAAATAGGGTTAAGGTAATTTCCTCCCTATTAAAGATATACTAGCCTACTATTATTACTTAAGGCTTAAATTCCTCTTTAAGGTTACTAGGTTAATAGCCTTATATTAAGATTCTTGTATTAGTAGGCTCTAGCTTACTAGGGGCTAGGGTATCTAGGTTAAAAGTTTCTAGTATAGCTTATTTAGTAGGTAGAGCTATAGGTAAGGCCTTATAAAAGATTTTATCTTTACGTAGCTTATTATATTTAGCTATAGCTTCTTTATATAAGGCTTTATACTAGATAGCTTTATAGCCTAAAGTATTATATTACTTTATAATAGAGTTATAGTTTTATAGAGATTATTCTAAGTACTTATAAAGTTAGGTATACTCTTAAGCTTATTAGATAAGTTAGTTATCTTACGTAGAAAGTTATTTATCTAGTCTACTTAGGTAGGTTATATATTTCTAATTCTAAGTATTTACTAAATTAGTTACTTTAAAAGTCTATACGCTTATAATAACTAGGTATAATACTAGTCTAGTAAGGGTAATATCTCTAAGAGGTAAGTAATTACTAGGTTTATTATCTTTAATACTACTATATATAGTAGGTAGAAGGGCCTAGAACTAGGGTTAGAGCTAGCTAAAATAGGTAAGAGACTTTCTAAGCTTATCTTAAGATATAAATACTATTTTTTATAGTAAGTTATAGTCTATTATAGTATTTATTAGTATACTATTACCTAGTTCTTATATGTCTTCTAGTATAAGGTTAGATTAAAGTAATATACTTTAGCTAATATCTTATTAGGCCTTATCTATTAAGTTATTTAAGAAGGTAGTCTAGTTATTAAAGAGAACTTTAGTAGCTAACTTATATTCTAGTAGGCTATCTTAGGCTATAAGGGTAGAGTCTAGCCCTAGGTTAAATTCTTCTATTATAGTCTAGATAGAGATATTTAGGTCTATTATAGAGCTATTAGCTAGGTACGTACCTAGTATATATAGCTAAAGAATTACGTTAGGTAGAAATACTTAGTATACTTAGGGTCTAGTATTAGCTTAAAAAATTAATCTAGAGCTAGCTAGTCCTAGGTAAGTAAATAAGTTTAGGTTAATAACCTTATTTCTTTTATCTTTTAATAAAAGATTCTTATATTATTAAAAGTTACTCTAGGTCTTCTTAGTAACTAGTACTAGTAGTACTAGTAATTCCTATATCTACTTTTCTAGGGACCTAGTCCTAGCGCGCGTCTCGTAGATTTTCTATAGGATAGTAGCGCTAGGGCGTCCTCTATACTCTTTAGCCTTAGCTCTTAAGTCTACTATAATAGGGTATCTTTATTTTATAAGTACCTTAGGTATAAGTAAAAAGAAGGCTATAGTAGCTATTAATTAAAAGTAAAGTAGGTCTAGAAAGACTAGCTTTTATAGTAAAAGGAGCTAGGTAGTACTTAAATTATAGTAAAGCTAGCTAAGTTATAGAAATAAGAATCTTTAGTACTAGCTAGTAAAGGTTTATTAGGAATAGAGTACCTACTACCTAGTATTTATAAATTAGGCGCTAGTAATTTACGTAGATTTAGGGGTTTTCCCCTAGTACTACTACCTAGGTATTTTACCTAGTTAAGTATACCCTTACCTAGGTATATATAGTTAGCTTAGGCTAAAGCTTATAGCTAGTAGAGTAGTTAAACTACTCTCTTTAGATACCTATATTATTTAAACGTTAATACTAGTACTAGTAAAAATAAATACTAGAAACCTTAACTAGAACTATAATATAGTAAACTTAAGGGGCTACCTAGTACGCTATAGCTAAAGTAGGATCTAATTCCTAGTAGTTTAGTTCTTTTTAATAGCTAGGTCTTAATTAAAAGTTAACTACTATTAGGCTATCTTATAACGTCCCTAGTATAGGTAAGAGGGCTACTAGTATAGCTCTAGGTAGTAAAGAGGCCTAGAGTAGGTAAAATTTTATATTAATCTACTATTTTATAAAGTAGACTTTACGTAAGTATAGCTTAAAGGAAGTAGTAAGTAGTTAATTAAAAAAGAGTAAATAGTAGATAAAGAGCTATCTAGGGTTATACTAAGTATATATACCTAGTAGCTTACTAATAAGCTAGTATATTAATAAGTATTAGTAAGTTATAAACTTACTAATACTTACTATATTAGTAAGTTGTAAACTTACTAATATAGGTAGAATTTAAAGATAAAAGAGATTACTCCCTTATATAAGTAGAGTAATCTTACTAGGTATACTAATAGTATTACTCTATATAAGATATATATATACTACGTTTAAGATATTACTAGCTAAAAGGTTATCTATAATAAGCTAGATAATTATTATTATAAGTACTATACTAATAATAATTATAGTAGCTACTTTATAGTAAGTTCTTTTTAGTATACTCTAGGAGCTACTCTATAACTAATATAAATAGGTTCCTATTAAGTTTAATAGGTACGTAAACTATATATACTAGCTCTATACTCTTTATAATACTACTATTACTAATACTACTAATACTAAAATAGATAATATAGTCTACTCTACTAGTATTAAGCTTACTTATACCTAGCGTACTTTTAATTTAGAGCTATTATCTTACTACTACCTTACTACTTATAGTAGTACTCCTATAGAAGTAGCTACCTAAACCCTTACTACTATACTTTAATTTTTAGAGCTAATTTTAGCTAAGTAGAAAAGCTTAGTAACTAAGTAGAAGAACTTAGTAGCTACTATCTATAAGCTTATTTTAGTTATAAGCTACTTAGTAAGTTTATATATATTACTTATATATAATATATACTAATATCTTCTTAGGTTACTCTTTTTACTACTAATAATAATAAAGATAATAATAATAAGAATAAGAATAAGAATAGTACTAGCCCTATAAGTAGAGTAGATAGTATAGGTAGAGTACTTAAGGATAATAAGGAGGGTAATAGGTCTAGTAGTAAGGATAAAGAAATAAAAGATAAGTAAAGAGTTTTTTATTTTATAAAATAGTTATTTTTATATATATAGATACCTAGCTATAGAGCTATTAAGCTTAAATAAATAAATTACTCTTTAATTATATTTTAAGTATATAAATTAAGTTTTTTATTTCTACTTTAAATATAGAGTACTTTAAGCTAATTTAAACTTATTAATTAATTTATCTATATCTTTAAAATCTATAGTAGAGGTCTATATATCCTAGGATTTATTATATTTTTTCTATTTTAAGAGGTACTCTATTTACCCTTTTCTCTAATATTTCTTAAGAATCTTCTTAACTTCTTATACTTCTTTTCTTTTCTCTATTACTTTAGGTAGATAGGTATTATCTTTTATACCTATCTAAGATTTCTATTTCTTAAAGAGAGAAATATAGAATACGTTATAAATATAATAATAAGGTAGTAGAATTAGATAGTATACCTACGTTCTAACTATATCTTATACTTAGAAAAGACTAATAAATTTATTAGATAGCTTCTTATATAGCTAGTAAGTAAGTTTTAAGTTCTTTATACTTAGTAGAACTAAATTTCTTTTCTTAAATATTTTTAGTTTATATTTATTATTATAGTATTATACTTAATATACTTATACTTTTTATAAAAATTCTATAAGTATTATTCTTACGTTATATATACGCTTTACTCTCTAGATTACGTCTAGTACTTCCTTTTCTAGCTTACTATCCTTAGGAGGGTATATAAAAATTAGGTATTTACCTAATATAGTATAAAAAGGGGTAGTCTTTATTACTTTATAAACTAAGTTATTATACGTAAATTATATAGTTTTTAATAAAGTTACCTAGTTATTTTAATTTATTAATATAAAGATTCTTAGATATTACTCTAGTATCTAATTCTAGTATTTAGTTTACCTATTAGTTTATAGGTAAAAAGCTATACTTAGCCTATACTTTACCTATAATTAGTAGTATATTTCTATCTAAAATTCTAAAGTAAAGATTAAGCCTCTATTTAATATAATACCTTTTTATATTCTATAATTTAAGATAATATTATTAAAGTATACTTCTATAAACTATTATACGTTCTACTTTTTATATACTAGGATATAGATAGCTATCTTTAATAAGTAGTTTACTATTACTAGTATTATATTATAAACGCCTTCTAAGTAATCTTTTAAAGGTAGAAGGCCTATAATAAAGTCTAGAGAGACTTCTTTAAAGATATTACTTAGAATTAGTAAAGGGGTTAACTTCCTATATTATTTATACCTTAGTACTTTACTTCTTTAGTATATTATATAGGTTCTTATATATTCCTAAATATCTTAATCTATTAATAGCTAATAATAGTACCTAGTAATTAACTTAAGTATTCTATATATACTAAAATAGCTTACTATATATAAGTTATAATTCTAAAGTAGAATCTTTTACTTAATAGTAAGTTCTTCTAGAATATATAATTTACTTTTATATCTTAAGACTTCTTTATTATCTAAGTACTAAACTTACGCTCTACTATAGTATTAAGTACTTTCTACTTTTATTAAACTCTCTACTTATACTTATATAAAGGCGTCCCTCTACTATAGTCTATATAAGGTTTTTAGAAAAGCTTTAGACTCTACTAATATAGGTTTACTACTAACTAACTCTCTAGCTATTAAGTATAGTACGTATAGTATATATTCTATAGTACTAGTAGTAGGGATCCTTTTAGTACTATAGTCTCTAGTATTATACGTCTTATATATACTTTCTAAGCTTAGCTTAGTTATAGATCTTCTTACTCTACTTATTATCTTAACCCTAGCTATTATACTTACTAGTTATAATTTTTCCTAGAGAGTAGGTAATAGGTATACTAATAATAGATTCTCCTATTTATAGTTATATCTCCTTAAGAGACTATCTATAGGATTTATCCTACTAGCCTAGTACTTTACTTTAAAATTAAAAGATCCTAAGTATATTACCTAGTACGCTTAACGTAGGTTTAATTTCTATACTACGTATATTAAGTATAGATTATTATAATCTATTAGTACCTAAATAGTATACTATATACTTTTAAAGTAGTATCTCTATTACTTAAAGCTATAAATAATAGCTAGAAGTTTAGTATTATATATTTTATAGTTAAGTTCTACTTTCTATAGTTTCTTTAATATAAAGGTAACTAGATACTACTTTCTATTAAGATAAAGCTAAGATAAGATTCTAGATATTATAAAAGTAGACGTATCTATCTCTATATAAATAGGTAGTACTAGGTTATAGTAGTATAAGATAGGTATACTTATAAAGTACTTTTTAAGTATTTTAAAAGCTTTCTTTACTAAATTAGGCTAGTAAAACTCTTACTTCTCCTTTAATAAGTCTATAAAGAGAGCTATTTTCTAGGCGTATCTCTTAATAAACCTTTAATAGAAGTTTATAAAGCCTAAGAATAATTATAATTCTTTAATACTAGTAGGCTCTAGCTATTATATAATAGTTTCTATACGCTTAGGTTTAATATATATACTATCTCTAGTAATAATAAAGCTTAAGAAGTAGACTTTATTAGATATAAAAGTATACTTCTTTAAGTTTATAAAGAGTTCTACCTTTCTTAATACTATAAGTATAGTATAGACTATATACTAGTAAACCTTAATATCCTTACTATATATATATATAAGTATATTATTAAGGTATACTACGTAGATATAATCTAAGAGTCTACTAAGTACCTTATTAATATACGCCTAAAAGCTTATAAGAGTATTTATTAATCTAAAAGGTATTACTAAGTACTTAAAATATCTATATTAAGTATAAAAAGCTATCTTCTACTTATATCCTATCTAGATTCTAATCCTATAATAGGTATTCTTAAGATTTAAGGATGTATAGTAGTATATACCTAATAAGTAGTCTAACGTCTTTCTAATTAGTAGGAGTAGGTATTAATCCTTTATTATAATTGTATTTAATTTATAATAGTATTAGATAAAAAGGGTTTAAAAGATAGCTACTATAAGTATAATAATAGGAGAAAACTAAGATTAAAAAGATAGATTAGTATAGTTAATATTAAGTAAGTAGAACTAATTAATTAATTACTCTATTCTTCTATTACTTATTAATTCTATTTACTATTATACTCTTCTATATATCCTTAGCTCTATTAACTACTAATACTTTAGTAATAGTAAGGCCTTAGTTAGGGTAAGCCTTAGTTAGGGTAATACCTTAGCTAGCGTTAAGCTTATATAAGGGTTAGGCCTTTAAGTCCTTTATACCTCTATAAGGAATAAGCTAGTATATAGGTTAGTACCTACTTTAGCTAAGTCTAGATATATTAATACTCTACTAGTTTACTAGCCTAGCTACTAGTATAGTACTAGCGTTAATTCTTATAAAGATTAAGGTTACTTACTAAGCTCTTAGTATATACGTAATATTAATTACTATTACAATTATAATTACTATCTTAATTACTACTAATATTACTTTATTAATATTAACTTATTAGTATAAGCTTATAAGTTAGCCTATAGGTTAGCTTATAATTAAGCTTATACGTAAGTTTATATATAGGATAATTATAGTTAGTTAGTTAAGCTACTAGCTAATACTATAAATTTAGCTATATAATCTAATATACTCCTTTAGCTTAAAACCTAATATTAAGCTAGACTAAGATATATATAGTTAAGCTAGTCTTAGATTTTATTAAGAAGTAACTTATACTTTATATAATACTCTAGTATTTATATAAGTCTAAGTTAAGCTAAGAAGTAGTCCTATTTATTAGCTAGTATAACCTTTATAAAACTATTAGTAATTATCTTATTTAATAGAGTATATTAGACCTAGATTCTACTAGCTAATACTTCTTACTATAGCTAGTAGTTATAGATATCTACGTACTATAGTTTAGTCTAGAGTTTAGCTAGCTCTTTAGTTATAAGCTAGATTATCTACGTATTATTATACTAGATTGTAATTTAATAGCTAGGTAGTTTAACCTATAGCTTATTAAGTAATTTTATTATAAATAGTACTTCTTTAGCTACTTGTAATAGTATAAAGAGCTTAGCCTTAGTAGTTAAAGTTATAACTATATCTTATTTACTTACCTTCTACGTAATAAGCCTATTAAAGAGCTTAATTATATAACCTTAAGAGCTTTTCCTATCTAGTATATTATTAGTAAATAAGGTATTACTAGCTACTTATAGTAAGTCTCTTCCTCTTAGCTATAGTACTTTCTACCTTATAGCTAATAGGTATAGGAGTATTTAATCTATAGCGTCTTAATAAGCTATACTTAGGTTAGTAAGAAATTAAGCTAGTTATAAGGTTATAAAGGCTATATCTAGATACGTAGTAACTACTATAAATAGTAGAGAGCTAATTTTTTACTAATACTTATTAATTTTAGATAGAGTTATAGAGCCCTTATATAGTATAAGCTTAGTAGTAGCTATAGAGGTATTATAGTATATATCTTACTTATCTATAAGCTAGCTAATTTTATTAGTATATACTACCTATAATAGCTAAATAAGACGTTGTTCTCTATCTTATATAATATCTACTCCTAGGAACTAATATATATCTTCTCTACTAGTAATAGTATATTTCTCTTTAAGTAGCTTAGTTACTTTCTTAAATTCTTCTTACTTCTATAGGTAGAATCCTATATTAATATTATCTATATAGAAGAAGAAGATTACTCTATCTTTAATTATATAGTATAGCTTGTATAAGATTATTATAAAGCTAATAGTATTAAGTAAAGATATAAAGTCCTTCTACTATAAGAGAAGTAAAATCTAGAGTCTATATAAGGCCTTTTAAACTAGTAGGATTATACTAGCTTTCTAATAACCTTTTAGTATTCTTATATATATCTCTTTATTAATTATAGTATAGGTAAAGGCGTTTAAAATATTAAATTACTTTACTTTAAAGTTATATTTAGCTAATATTACTATAAATATCTAGAATAAATAGCTAGCTAGAGTAGCTATATAGGTATCTTATACTATAATATTTTATTACTAATCTCTATATATAACTAATTAAGCTTTATATTTAAGGAATTAATACTACTAGTTAAGTTTATACGTATATACCTATATATAATCTAGTATCTACTAACTAGACTATTTAATAGGTTTAGCTAGTACTTTAGTCTATAACCTTATCTTTTTATAGCTATCTAAATAATCTTACTTAGCTTCTTTAAATAGCTTACCTATTAGATAATTGTTAAGATTACTCTAGTACGTTAAGAGAGGTAGAAGCTAGCTTAGATAGAGCTTTATACCTTTTAATAGTAGCTTCTTTATCTTAGCCTTATTAATTACTTCTCTTTTATATTCTCTAATATTTCTAGCTTATAAGCTAGCTATAAATACTACTACCTATAGTACTATTTTAGATAAGCTAGTATTATTAAAGTCTTCTATCCTAAACTTAGTTATACTAGTTATTAATTAAGCTAGTAATACTACTAGTAGTAGCGTAGATAGAGGAGTTAGGTAGTAATCTATAATCTTCCTACCTTAATAGTATCTAGGTAGGTTAACGTTATCTATTTAGGTTAATACGTCTAAGTTAGTATTATCTTTATAAAACAACTTAGTTTTAGGCTAATAGGTTAGCGTAAGTAGCTTAATAGTACGTACGAGTATTATAATCTCTTTTAGGGTTTAATATATAAGGTTATCTATTAGGTCCTCTATCTAGCTATTAAAAATAGTAGATTTATTAAAAATAATATCTTATAAGCTAATTACTTTAGCTATTAAAGGTATCTATATATAATAGATATTTAATAATTAGTATCTAACTAGGTAGCTAATCTAACTCTTTAGATCTAGACGTTATAATCTTAACTTATTATAGTAGGTATTACTAGTTATTATAAAGACTTTATAGCTATATACTTTAAGATAGGCTAGGTTTAGTTTTTAAGCTAATATAATAGCCTTATTATAGGTAGAAGCTATATAGAATACTTTATATAGAGTTCTCTAGTTATTTAAATAGTTTAGAGTTTAGTTATATAGATAAACTCTAGCCTATATAACTTTTAGCTATAGTTCTTATAGTAAATTTACGTTAAGGTATATTACCTATAACTTCTCCTTATTTATACCTCTAGTACGCTTAGCTCTTCTATTTTAAGCTTAAGTATCTAGTACTAATAGTTTAACTAATATACCTTAGGAGGTAAGCTAGCGTTAGACGTTAGATTTAATAGTTATAATCTTATTATTAGCTTCTATAACTTTAACTATAATACTAAATTAATTCTTTAAGAATTAAATAAGTGTAGATAGTACTTTAATAATAGATTTAGCTAGTCTATTATTAGTAAAGTAGAAGTCCTATTAAAGTCCTAAATACTAGTTAGTAGCTAGTATCTAACTTTTTTTCTTATTAAAGCTTTAAACCTTATAGGAGTAAAAGTTAATAGTAATTTACTCTCTTAGGCTATTATAATTAACTTATAGTATATAGCTAATTTATTATCTAATTTTAACTTTACTATAGGCGTTATACTTAATAGTAGTTACTCCTTTAACTTATATACCTTAAGTTTACTAGATAAAGTACTTAATTATAGCTAGTCCTAGATAGCTAAGTCTTTTATACTAGAGCTCTACTATTACTCTTTATAGACTTTTACTAGCTTATTAAGTATAAAATAATTAAGTATATAAAGAGGCTTTTTAAAGTATAGCTTTATAAGCTAGATAGTACTTAAGTATCTATTAACTATAATACTTAGATAGCTTACTAATTAGTAATCTATCTAGTCTATTTAGGGTTATTAGCCTTAATTAGTTATTCTACTAGACTCCTTTCTACTAAAGTACTTAAAATAATACTAAGCTATAGAGTATATCTAGGTAGATAGCTATATTATATAAGGCTAGCCTTTTAGGCTTTAGAAATAAGATAAGTAAGCTATATCCTTTAACTTATATCTTTATATTACTAGCCTATATAAAATCTCCTAGAACTAGCTAGTAAAAGTTATATATACAACTTAAGTTATTTATAATATAGTATATTGTACTAGAGTTAAGTATATATAAATTACGTAGTAGATAGTAACTACTTAAGCTAACTATAAAGGTAGCTTTTACGTACGTAATTTACTAACTATCTAGTTAATCCTTATTATCTTTAAGTTTAGTAATCCTTAGTTAAAGACTTAGTTACTAGGTATAAGCTTTAGTCTACCCTTTTATTAGCCTTTATAATATTATATTATACTTACGTTTATATTTAATAAGCTCTTTTAGAGTCTCTCTTAGACTCTACTATTCTAGTACTCTATCTAGATAGATATAATAGTAATTACTAAGTTAGTAATATTATCTATATATAGAGTATTAGCTATCTATATCTTAACTACGTATACGTTAATTATAGGGTCTACCCTAGGTTTAGTTTAACTTAATTTAAGTTTTAAGACTAGCTAGATAGTCTAGTATATATTAATTATAGGGTCTACCCTAGGTTTTAAGTAGTATACTATCTATAAGGGAGGCGTCCTTAGCCTTACCCTAGGTAGTATTACTACTAGTAGCGTAAGATAAAGTCTTAGCTATAAAAGTAGCCTTATACTTCTTTGTTTTTAAGAGATAGTAAATTATTATATACTTATAGTAGCGTTTTATTATTTCTTTCTAAGTTATCTTAGGTTAAAGCCTTCTATTATCTTAAAAGGTTATTAACTAAATTAGTACTATAGTTTTAATAGCTACTAAAAAGTCTTAAGTTATTATGTTAATTTATAATAGCTCTACTACTTAGTATATTTTAGCCTTAGTAGTAGTATAATTATACTTAGCTAACTATATATCCTAGTTTACTATACTCCTTATAGGTTTAAGTAAGCTAAGATATCTAGTATAAGCTTATTCTTATTTAATTTAGTTATCTACGCTAATAGTTTACTTTAGGTTTAATAGCTACTAGCGTAGTATCTAGTCTAGTAAGTAGTAGGTACGTAGTAAGTATAGTAATACTAAGGATTAGATAAACGTAATAATATACTAGAAGCTTAATTACTCCTTTTTATACTTATACTAATTACTATAGTATTACTTAGCTAGTACCTTATAGTACTTAAGGTCCTCTTTAAGTACTTTTACTCTAGCTAGAGCTAGCTTAGACTATTACGTAGGTATATTAATATTTAATACTAGCGTATAGTTAGCTATTACTAGAGCTCTAATTACTTTAGGTTTCTTAATTAGTAGTATTAAAGAGGCTAGGTTAATTTTATTCTAAACGTTATATACTATATATCTAGATTATAGCTAAGTTATCTATATAGTATAATCTATATTACTCCTTAGTATTACTATTAGATCGCGCTATAATAAGCTTACTATAGTTTATTAATTAGTTAAATAAGTTAAGGTAATAGGCTTATAGAAGTAGTAAGACTCTTAATTATTAGATAAAAGAGGTTTAAAAGATAGCTACTATAAGTATAATAATAAGAGAAAACTAAGATTAAAAAGATAGATTAGTATAGTTAATATTAAGTAAGTAGAACTAATTAATTAATTACTCTATTCTTCTATTACTTATTAATTCTATCTACTATTATACTCCTCTATATATCCTTAGCTCTATTAGCTACTAATACCTTAGTAATAGTAAGGCCTTAGTTAGAGTAAGCCTTAGTTAAAGTAATACCTTAGCTAGCATTAAGCTTATATAAAGGTTAAGCCTTTAAGTCCTTTATACCTCTATAAGGAATAAGCTAGTACGTAGGTTAGTACCTACCTTAGCTAAGTCTAGATATATTAATACTCTACTAGTTTACTAGCCTAGCTACTAGTATAGTACTAGCATTAATTCTTATAAAGATTAAGGTTACTTACTAAGCTCTTAGCGTACGTACAATATTAATTACTATTATAATTGCAATTACTATCTTAATTACTACTAACGTTACTTTATTAATATTAACTTATTAGTATAAGCCTATAAGTTAGCCTATAGGTTAGCTTATAATTAAGCTTATATATAAGTTTATACGTAAGATAATTATAGTTAGTTAGTTAAGCTACTAGCTAATACTATAAATTTAGCTATATAATCTAATAAATAGTTTATATAAAGGTATAACTTTCTATCTTTTTTTAAAATAAAAAGGATAGGTACTCTAGCTAAACTATTACTATAATATATCTAGCCTTTATAAAGAGTATTTTCTAAGTAAGTATAAAGTACTTTAAGCTCTTATATAGAGAGGTTATAAAGTAGCTTATAGAGAAGCTCTTTACTTTCTATTAATAAGATTATATAATCTAAGTTTTTTAGGTAAAGTAAAGTCTATATAGTATTATTATTAAATATATTATTATATTTAGATAAAGTATTAGAGATATAAGGTTCTTATACTAGTACTATAGTATAAACGCGTGCTATATAGTCTAAGTTAATTATATTAGTTACTAGTACTCCTAATAAGTATAAATCTACTTTAGTTTCTTTTAAGTCTTTTATAAAATCCTTAACTATATATAGTTATATCTAGGTATATCCTTAGTACTAAGTTTATAATCTATAATTAAGTTATATCCTCTTTTTCTTAAGGAATAGGTTTCTAAGTAAGAGGGCTACCTCTTCTTTATCTACTCTATAGGCTATAACTTTAGACCTATAAGTTATATTATTATTATTTATAAAATATACCTAAAGCTTATAAGTAGTATAGGTACTTTATTTCTATACTTTTATCTAGCTTAGTCTAGAGAGCTTAGTATTCTAAATTAGCTTTAGTCTTATTTCTACTACTATCTATTAGCTAATAAGGCTAACGTCTACTTAGGAGTTAAAGATAACCTAGAGCTTAGTTTCTAGTTTAGAACCTAAAGTAGTACTATATATATATTATATCCTTAGTAAAATATTAATTATATAGTACTTTACTATCCTAGAGCTAATAATAAGGCTAGGCCTTTTCCTACTTAGTTTACGTAGACTAGAATATAGTTAGGGTTACTACTAGTATACTTATTAGTATAGTACCCCTTTTTATAGTATTTATAGTATTTAATAGTAAACTTATCTACTATCTTATTTTAGAAAGTTTTTAATTCCCTCTTAAATTAAGTTTTCTTTAGGTTTAAATTTACTTTACTTATACTATTTATATACTACTTATAGGTATTAGCTCTATTTTTTAAGTTTTACTTAAAAGTTAAGCTTAAGGTAATAAGGTCTTCTTTTATTACTAGAACCTAATAGTAATTAGTAATAGCTCTTTATAGCTTAGGTTATAACTTTAAGAATAGGTACTAGACTCTCTATTCTTCTATATATTTAGGAAGCTAGTCTTCTAGAATATCTAGATATCTAGTAAAAGACCTTATACTTTATTCTTTACATTAAAAGGCTATAGAGTATATAGTTACTACTTTTAAGCTATAATTAATAGAGTTTATAAGAAGATCTAAGAGGTAGTTCTTAAAGTACTTCTATATAAGAGTCTTATCTATATCTTAGTTATACTTATAGTATATATACTATAGCTTATATAGGTTTTCTACAAGGTATTATATAGCTTAAAGGACTTTATCTTTCTTTTCTTTAAAGTTTTAAAATACTAGGTAGAATACTATTTTATATAAGTAGTAAAATTCCTAGTATTTCTTTAAAAACTTACCTTTATATTCTATAGGGCCTTTAGAGTAGAGTATATACTTTACGTATATATTCTTAACTAAGAAGCTTATATCTTACTTATATAAAGCTATAATAGTAATATTAGGGTTACTTTTAGAAAGTAGAGTAGTAGCTTATTTTTCTTCTAGACGTATAATTTCTTCTTCTAATACTTAAAGTATACGTAGCTAGGCTAGCTTATTACGTCTAATAGTTACTTCTTATATATAATCTTTAATTATTATAGCTATACTTAGAGTATATCCTAGTTATATACTACTTAAGCTCTATATAAGGTTTTACTTAGTAGTTTCTTAGGTATTTTTATCTATAGTTATAGCGCGCTATAATATATATATATTTATTATCTCTAGACTATTAATAGTAAAGTATTATTATATAAAGAAGTAGCTAGAAGGTAATAGTACTTACTATAGGCTATAGGAGATAGTAAAGGGATAATATATATTTAAGTAAAGGTCTTAATTAAAAAGGTAAATAATACTTACTAGACTCTTCTTATAAGTAGGAGGCCTTTTATATACTAGTATAGCGTATTAGCTCTACCCTAGTCTAGTACTATAGATATTAGTATAGTTAAGGCCCTAGAGGTCCTAGAGTACTAAAGATCTTAAGATCTCTATAATTCTAGGTATCTCTACTAAGACTCTTGTTATATATTCTTTAATATTTATTTAAGGTTAATTTTCTAGTACTATATTAGGACTAGTTAGTCTACTATTTTATTAGTATACCCTAATAAGCTTATAACCTCCTTATTCTCTATAATAAATATATCTAAAGTTTTAAGGTTTTTAAACTTATCCTTAATAATAATATTAGGTATTTCTAGGAAAATATATTATTACTTAGGTATAACTTTACTAGACCTTATATCTATAGGCGAGTCTTCTAAAGCTAATTCTTAGGTAGGCTCCTCTTAAGTTACTACTAATTATACTTTTTCTAGCTAGTATCTTATACTTACTTTTGCGTTACTATACTCTTTATAGTAGTTATTATAGTACTTAGTCTAGTATTTCTTTATATATTTACTTGTTCTAGCTAGCTTTACTAGTTCTAGTATTTTTTTAATTTTCTTAGTTACTACTACTTATTTCTTACCTAATCCTCTATTATTTAGGGTTTTAAATAGGTAGTTCCTAGTAAAATATCCTAGTTTTTTATAGTTAAAGTATACCTTTATATCTCTAAGCCTTTACTTATTATAGTCTACTTATTTATTCTAATTTATATACTTATATATTATACTTAGTTATATTAGTTCTAGGCTATATAGGTCCTTCTTTAGTATATTCTAGTAATATAGTTAATTTTATATATTTATTATACTAGGTAGCTTATTCTTTTAGAATATATATAGTTAGTTATTAATCTTAATAGTAAGCTAGATTAATTCTTAAAGTATTTCTAGTATATCTATAGAGATAAGGGCTTACTAGAGTAATAGTTTAAGACCCTTATAATATTAGTCTCTTAAGGCTTTATTACCCTAGTTTAACTTTACTATAAGTTACTTAAACTCTAAAGTATAGTAGGCTATAGACTTAGTCTACTTTAGCCTTTAGAGTTTAGCCTTTACTACTCCCTTTATATCTACGTTTCTAAACGTAAGGCTTAATCTTTACTTAAAATAGTTATAGCTACTAAAAAGCTATTATATTTTAATACTTTTCTAGTTATTAGGGCCTAGGCTTTCTTCTAAATATATTTTAAACTAGTCTATTACCTTTCCTATAAGGTAGGCTATAATAAAGGATACCTTATAGGTTTTACTTTAGATTTAGCTAGAGTTAAGTATTATATAAATTAATATATTAGCTAAAAATTCTTTAAGCTTAGTCCTAGTACTATTAAACTTCTCTAGTATTCTAAGTTTAAGTAGTTTAGTTTTTATATTATTAATTTATATAGTAAGCTTATAGATCTATTATACTACGTATTATAAAAGTTCTTAGTCTTCTCCTTAGGCTTTAAGGATTTCTTTAATCTAGATATTATTTATCGTAATTATTAGTGCGCTTAAAGATTATATAGGGGTTGTTATTATTACTATTAACCTTAATAGTTAAAGTATAAGGTAGATTACTAACTAATATAAAGAGCCTTAGGTATTTAGGTATAATAGTAAGTTAGTAACTAGAGTTAGGGTAATAGGTAAGCGTTACTAAGGAACTTAAGGTATAATAGAGTTATAGGTATACAAGTAAGCTATAAGTCTAGGTAAGACTTATATTAAGCTTAACTATAAGGCTTTAAGGTTATAAAGCCTCCTCTCTATATACTATAGTCCTAGTAGTAACTTCGTACTTTATCTTTACTAAGTATTATAAAGTACTAAGTTAACTTTATACTTTGTCTTTACTAAGTATTATAAAGTACTAAGTTAACCTTATACTTATATATTTATATTGTAATCTACTATATTATCCTATCTATAGTCTAAGTAGTCCTTATAGTTATACTAATCCTCTAATAGTTCTATTAGCTCTAGGTCCTATGTAGAGTTGTTACCTATAATACTAGTAGAGTAGACTATATTATCTATCTTAGTATTAGTAGTATTAGTAATAGTAGTATTATAAATAGTATAGAGCTAGTATATATAGTTTACGCGCCTATTAAACTTAATAGGAACCTATTTATATTAGTTATAGAGTAGCTCCTAGAGTATACTAAAAAGAACTTACTATAGAGTAGCTACTATAATTGTTGTTAGTATAGTACTTACAATAACAATTATCTAGCTTATTATAGATAACCTTTTAGCTAGTAATATCTTAAATATAGCGTATATATATCTTGTATAGAGTAATACTATTAGTATACCTAGCAAGATTACTCTATTTAAAAGGCGTAGTACTACGTATATTACTCTTTTTAATAAACTTAGGGCGTAGATAGTAGACTATAATAACAATTTGTTGCAATTCTATTACAAGCGCTAATTACAAGTTATATATACGTTTTAGCTATGCGATAATATTAAAGAGATAGAGTAGAATAATTACAAAATTTTTATTATTACTACATAGACTATGCTAGTTACTAGGAGATATAGCTCCTACCTATTATTATAATATTATTGCTATTATTAGTAGGGTACAATCTTTTACTTATTATTAAGTAAATAGAAGAAATATTGTCAGATAAAAGGGGTTCAAAAGGTGGCTACTATAAGCACGATAATGGGAGAAAACTAAGATTGAAAAGATGGATCGGTGCAGTCAATATTGAGTAAGTAGAACTAATTGATTGATTGCTCTGTTCTACTGTCGCTTCTTCATTCTATCTGCCATCGCACTCATCTATATATCCTCAGCTCTATCAGCTGCTAATACCTCGGCGATAGCAAGGCCTCGGTCAGGGCGATCCTCAGTCAGGGCGATGCCTCAGCTGACGTTGAGCTTATACAAGGGTTAGGCCTTTAAGTCCTTTGTGCTTCTGCAAGGGGTGAGCTAGTGCGCGGATCGGCGCCCACCTCAGCTAAGTCTGGATGCATCTAGATTCCACTAGTTTGCTAGCCCAGCTGCCGGCGCAGTGCTGGCGTTAATTCTCACAAAGGTTGAGGTTGCTCGCCGAGCTCTTAGCGCACGCGCGATATCGATCGCCATCGCGATCGCGATCACCATCTCGATCGCCACCAACGTCACTTCATCAACGTCAACTCATCAACGCGAGCCTACAAGTCAGCCCATAGGTCAGCTCGTAATTGAGCTCGTGCGTAAGCTCGTACGTAGGATGATTGCAGTCAGTTGGTTGAGCTGCTAGCTAATGCCGTGAATTTAGCCGTACAATCTGACACACCCCTTCAGCTTAAAACCTAGTATCAAGCTGGACCAAGATGTATATAGTTGAGCTAGTCTTAGATTTCGTCGAGAGGCAACTCATGCTTTACGCAATGCTCTAGTATTTGTACAAGTCCAAGTTAAGCCAGGAAGTGATCCTATTTGTTAGCTAGTATAACCTTTGTAAAGCCGTCGGCAATCATCTCATTTGATAGAGTATATTGGACCTAGATTCTGCTAGCTAATACTTCTTGCCGTAGCCAGTAGTTGTGTATATCTACGTGCCGTAGTTTAGTCTAGAGTTTAGCCAGCTCTTTAGTTACAAGCTAGATCGTCTGCGTATTGTCGTACTAGATTGTAATTTGACGGCTAGGCAGTTTGATCTGTAGCTTATCAAGTAATCTTGTTATAAATAGCGCCTCTTTAGCTACTTGTAATAGCGCAAGGAGCTCGGCCTTAGTAGTTGAAGTTGTAACCATATCTTGTTTACTTGCCCTCTACGCAATAAGCCCGTCAAAGAGCTTAATTGCATAACCTTAAGAGCTTTTCCTGTCTAGCGTATTGTCAGCAAATAAGGCGTCACTAGCTACTTGCAGCAAGTCTCCTCCTCCTAGCTGTAGTGCTTTCTACCTTGTAGCTAATAGGTATAGGAGCACTCGATCTGCAGCGTCTTGATAAGCCGTACTTAGGTTAGTAAGAAATCGAGCTAGTCGTGAGGTTGCAAAGGCTATATCTAGACGCGTAGTAACTGCTGCAAATAGCAGAGAGCCGATTTTTCGCTAATACTTATTAATTTCAGATAGAGTTGCAGAGCCCTCATGCAGCATAAGCTTAGTAGTAGCTATAAGGGTATCGTGGCGTATATCTTGCCTATCTACGAGCTAGCTAATTTTATTAGCGTACGCTGCTTGTAATAGCCAAATAAGACGTTGCTCTCTGTCTCGTATAACCTCTACTCCTAGGAACCAATGTATATCTTCTCCACCAGTGACAGTATATTTCTCTTTAAGTAGCTTAGTTACTTTCTCAAATTCTTCGTGCTTCTGTAGGTAGAATCCTATATTAATATCATCTACAAAGAAGAAGAGGATTACTCCATCTTTAATTATACAGCATAGCTCGTGTAGGATCGTTGTAAAGCCAATAGCGTTGAGTAAAGACGTAAAGTCCTTCTGCTATAAGAGAGGTGAAATCTAGAGTCTATATAGGGCCTTTTAAACTAGTAGGATTGTACTAGCTTTCTAATAACCCTTTAGCATTCTTATATATATCTCTCTGTCGATTGTAGCGTAGGTAAAGGCGTTTAAAACATCAAATTGCTTTACCTCAAAGTTGTATTTAGCTATTATTGCCATAAACATTCAGAATAAACGGCTAGCTAGAGTAGCTACGTAGGTGTCTTGTGCTGTAATGTTTCGTTGCTAATCTCTACGTACGACTAGTCGAGCTTTACATTTAAGGAATTGATGCTGCTAGTCGAGTTTGTACGTATATACCTACATGCAATCTAGTATCTGCTAACCAGACTGTTTAATAGGTTTGGCTAGTACTTTAGTCTATAACCTTATCTTTTTATGGCTATCTAAATGATCTCGCTCAGCTTCTTTAAATAGCTCGCCTATTAGATAATCGTTGAGATTGCTCTAGCACGTTGGGGGAGGTAGAAGCTAGCTTAGATGGAGCTTTACGCCTTTTGATAGCAGCCTCTTTATCTTGGCCTTATCAATTGCTTCTCCTCTATATTCTCCAACGTTTCTAGCTTGTAGGCTAGCTATAAATGCTGCTGCCTATAGTACTGTTTTGGATGAGCTAGCATTATCAAAGTCTTCTATCCTAGACTCGGTTGTACCGGTCATCAATTGAGCTAGTAACGCTGCCAGCGGCGGCGTAGATAGAGGAGTTGGGTAGCAATCCACAATCTTCCTGCCTTGATAGTATCCAGGTAGGTCAACGTTATCCATTTAGGTTGATGCGTCCAAGTCAGTATCGTCTTCGTAGAACGACTCAGTTTCGGGCTGATAGGTCGGCGTAGGTAGCTCGATAGTGCGTACGAGCGTTGCAATCTCTTCTAGGGTTTGATGCATAAGGTTATCTATTAGGTCCTCTGTCTAGCCGTTGAAGATAGTAGATTCGTCAAAAATGACATCTCGTGAGCTGATTACTTTAGCCATTGAAGGTATCCATATACAGTAGATGTTTGATAATTGGTATCTAACTAGGTATCTGATCCAACCCTTTAGATCCAAACGTTGTAATCTTGACTTATTGCAGTAGGTATCGCTAGTTATTGCAAAAACTTTGCAGCCGTACGCCTTTAGATAGGCTAGGTTTGGTTTTCGAGCTGATGTAATAGCCCTATTACAGGTAGAAGCTGTATAGAATACTTCGTACGGAGTTCTCCAGTTGTTTAAATAGTTTGGAGTCTAGTTATACAGATAAACTCTAGCCCGTGTAACTTCTGGCTATAGTTCCTATAGCAAATTTGCGTCAAGGCGCATTGCCCGTGACTTCTCCTTGTTTATACCTCTAGCGCGCTCGGCTCCTCTATTTTGAGCTTGAGTATCTAGCGCTGATGGTTCAATCAATATGCCTTAGGAGGTAAGCCAGCGTTGGACGTCGGATTTAACGGTCGTAATCTTATTATCAGCCTCTATAACTTTAACTGTAATACTGAATTGATTCTTCAAGAATTAAATAAGCGTAGATAGTACTTTGATAATGGATTTGGCTAGTCTATTATTAGTAAAGTAGAAGTCCCATTGAAGTCCTAAATACCAGTCAGTAGCTAGCATCTAACTCTTCTCCTTGTTGAAGCTTTGGACCTCGTAGGAGTAGAAGTCGATAGCAATTCGCTCTCCTAGGCCATCATAATTAACTCGTGGTATACGGCTAATTTGTCGTCTAATTTTAGCTTTGCCGCAGGCGTTGCACTCAACTGTAGTTACCCCTTTAACTCGCACCCCTTGAGTTTGCTAGACAAGGTGCTCAATTGCGGCTAGTCCTAGATGGCCGAGTCTCTTATGCCAGAGCTCTGCCGTTGCTCTTTGTAGACTTTTACCAGCTTGTTGAGTATAGAATGACTGAGTATTCAAGGAGGCTTCTTGAAGTACGGCTTCGTGAGCTAGATAGTACTCAAGTGTCCATTGACCATAATGCTCAGATAGCTCGCCGATCAGTAATCCATCTAGTCTATTCAGGGTCGTTAGCCTTGATCGGTTATCCCACCAGACTCCTTTCTGCCAAAGTACTTAAAATGATACTAAGCTGCAGAGCATATCTAGGCAGATAGCTACGTCGTGCAAGGCTAGCCTTTTAGGCTTCAGGAATAGGATAAGTAAGCCGTATCCTTTAACCCATATCTTTGTATTGCCAGCCCATATAAAATCTCCTAGAACTAGCTGGCGAAAGTTGTATATACGACTTGAGTCGTTTGTAATATAGCACGTTGTACCAGAGTCGAGTATATATGAATTACGCAGTAGATAGTGACTGCTTAAGCTGACTGCAAAGGCGGCTTTTACGTACGTAATTTGCCGACCATCTAGTCAATCCTCATCATCTTTGAGTTCAGTAATCCTTGGTTGAGGACTTGGTTGCCGGGTACGAGCTTTGGTCTGCCCTCTTATTAGCCCTTGCAACGTTGTATTATGCTTACGTTTATATTCAACGAGCTCT
>JALNQA010000173.1:0-21372 GCA_028456235.1 Ophiosphaerella narmari | reverse complement strand
GGGGGGGGGGGGGGGGGGGGGGGGGGGGGGGGGGGGGGGGGGGGGGGGGGGGGGGGGGGGGGGGGGGGGGGGGGGGGAGGAGAGGAGGGAGGCTGTGTTGGGAGAAGATCTGGTGTGTTGAAGCTGGTGATTTTTTTTTGGGTCGAGGGTCTGTTCATCTTTGCTTTGTAGCTTTCCTCTTTCTTTTCCTTGTCCTTTCCTTTTCTCTTTGGATCTTTTTTTTTGGCTGCTGGTTGATAGAGAGCTTGTTGGGTGGCCATACCTTTCTGCTCAGTTGCTGTGTCTGGTCATCTTCGACGGCCGCGCCGCAGGGTTGGTGGACGGTTCTTTAGCATTGCGCGCTCATCTCCTGTCGATTTTTCTTCTGGTTTCGCTGTCTACCATTTACATCGTCATCGTCAATTCCTACCCTCGCGTTCACGCCGCTCCCGCAAGCGATGCAGCTACCTCGTTCCCGGTAACTACGACCATATTAGCGGCGCTGCAATACGAATACGAACGAAGAGCCTCACACAAAATCGCTAACCATGCTCGTCCGATCACCCCGCCGATTCTTCATCCTTTCGTTTATTTCCTTTGTTTTTGTCTTTTTCATTTTACAGCAGAGTCCCTGGGCCCAAAGCAATGTGTATGAACAGCTTCCGCTTTTTATATCGGGGGCTCGCCCAAACCTGACGTCGGTCACTGGCACCAATGGCGAGAAGTTGCAGGCCAATTTACAGAATGCCTGGCAGCATGCTATCCCTGTGGCGAGCCAGAGCCCCGCGAGAGAGAAGATGGCCACGGTTGGGGTTGGGGGGTCGAGGCCGACGGGCGTTAATCCGCCGTGGGTAACGGCGCCGTCGAGGACGAATACGATTGCTGCGCCGACGTCAATGCCATCGGATTTGAAATCGTATGTGAAGGGAATGTTGAAGTGGCCGAGACCAAGTTGGGAGGGACATTGGCCGCCGTTCAGTGACTATGTCGATAAGGCGTATGATCCAAATCGGTGGGAACATTTTAACATGTGAGTTGCTATCCGGGTTGTGGGACTAACAACATGCTGACAGAAACAGGGACTACCGTGTCTATGAGGCCGGACACGACAAGCTAAAAGAAGAAGTTGCAACTGACCCAGTAGTGTATAAACCGTTCCCGACTTACAATACACCGGACTGGAAAAAGAGGTGGCACGGTGAACATGTGGCTTGCATGGGGCCAAGGAATATTCCGTTGAATGAAAGCACAGATGATGAGGTGCAAGCATATCGTGGAGTTCCGGCTAGCTTTCCACCAGTGTATGCGGGCGGCTACGATGTTATTGGGCTGGACGACGAGGTGTGCTTTGATCGGTATTCGCGATATGGGCCCTATGGATACGGCGATGACGAATTCCCAGAGGATGTCAGTCACTGGAAAGCGCCGCAAACCGTGCCAGTATGGAATGAGGTCCGATGGGGCGAACTCCAGGCCGATTGTCTCGAGCGCAACAAGAACCGCTTCCGCTCAGCCGCGCGATCCCCGACCGTCAAAATACCGAGCACGGTGCTGCCTGAACCCCAAGTTGCGTCGTCCGCTTTTGCCATCCCCGTGGATACGAGCAGGAGTAATCTCGAAAATCGAGAAACCGAAGAACGTAAATACCATCATCGCACTGCGGTGCTGATTCGCGCATGGACAGGCTATCATTACGAGGAGAATGATATTACTGCGATTCGTGCGATGATTTCGGAGCTTTCGCTGCAGTCCGGTGGAGAATATCAGGTCTTTTTGTACGTACACGTCAAGGACCGCGACTTGCCAATCTTCGACGACCAGGCCACATACGACAAAGTATTGCGGGAAAATGTACCGGAAGAGCTACGTGATACTGCCATTTTGTGGTCAGAGTCCATCTTTCCAAAGTGGTATCCCAAAGTCATGGACTGGCAGGTGTACTGGCAGCAGTTTATGTGTCTGCAATTTTTCAGCATTACACACCCTGAATTCGACTATATCTGGAACTGGGAAACTGACGCTAGATACACGGGACATCACTACCATTTCTTTGAAAAGATTAGCGAATTTGCAGATAGACAGCCTAGGAAGCTGCTCTGGGAACGCAATAAGCGATACTATCTTCCGAGCGTCCATGGAGACTATCAATCCTTCATTGAACAGACGCACAAAGACGTGCTGAACGCATCGGCTAACTCTCTCATCCCACCGCCAGTATGGGGGCCCCGACCATTCGCAAGAGCAGACCCACCCCAAAAGCCCCTCGGCCCCACTCCCCCAACATCTATGGAAGACGATAACTTCGAATGGGGAGTCAACGAGCCCACCGACTTCATAACACTCCTCCCAATGTGGGACCCCCGCAACACAACCTGGTCCTACAAAGACAAAATCTGGAACTACCTTCCCGGTGTCCGCCCCATCTTCACACCCTCGGACGGCGCAGCCGACTGGTTCACCCACCCCGACTTCGTCCACATCGACCGCCGCGTCTTCATCAACACCGTTGTGCGCTTCAGCAAGCGCATGCTGCAAGCCATGCATGAAGAAAACCTCGTCGGCCGCTCCATGCAGGCCGAAATGTGGCCCTCCACCATCGCCCTCCAACACGGCCTCAAAGCCGTCTACGCCCCACACCCCATCTTCAATGATCGCCACTGGCCCCCCGCCTACTCTGCCGCCATCTTCGACGCTGCGTCTTCCGTCAACGAGACCGATGGTGCGCCGCTAGTGCATCGCCAGGGCGCGTGGACAGAGGAGGCGGATTCTCCGTACAATCATGACCGCGAGTATAACTTCCAGGGCTGGAGCTGGTACTATGCAAGTCGCTTTCCTCGTAATTTGTATCGAAGATGGCTGGGCTGGCGCATTGTTAAGCAGGAGTGGGGGCAGGAGGAACGCCTTGTTGGGGGGATTGGGCAGGACGGGGTTGGGGAGAGGGAACGCATGTGTATGCCGGGGATTCTGTTGCATCCGGTCAAGAGGATGGTGAAGGATGCGGCGAAGCCCTGAGGAAATGGAAAGGGCATGCTATGTATGACACCACCACCCCCCCCCCACCCCCCCTTTTTTTTTTTTTTTTTTTTTCTCTTCTTTTGCATAGACACTGTGTGTTGTAGGGTTTGCATTGGGTGTTTTGGGGCATGGGTGGCGTTGAGCTCTGTCTGAGCTGGTTTTGACATGTAGAATACCCAATTGGGATTGTTGAGGTTGAATATACCTTTTATGCAGGCCTTGGGCATGGGTGGTGAAGGTGATGCGAAGGTGCTTGTACGCCGAAAAGGGTAGAGTCAGTTTGTGTTACATGTACGTTGGAGTTAGGTGCAAGAGTCATATACGGGAATGCAGGAGTCATGCTAAAAGCCTATAAGAACAATCGTTTGCTACAGTAGCATATTCGACCTTGCAACGGCCTCCTTCTCACCAGCAGTTTCTCAACCTGTCTTCCCCAAACCGCACCAGCCCCCCCCCCCCCCGCCCCCTATCCAAACTACAAAACGACTTGAACTCCACTATGCGCGAAGATACGCCCTTCCCATTGCTTGACTTGCCTGCTGAGCTCCAGCACATGGTTTCTCGTTGCTTGATCGAGGACAGCCTAGCCAAGGGCATTATAGAAGACATACTTATGCTCTTCCACTCCTGTCGCACGATCCGCAACCACATGGACGCACTCTACATGCGGCGGATCCACCCCCTCTTACAAGCAAGCAGAGAGTGGAAAAGAGTAAACCCCCACTATCCAATCCGCTTCCACATGAACCTAGTTGCCCGAGCAGAAGGCGTCAAAGAAAAGCTCTCCATCATTTTGCCAACGCACCACCACTCATCTTCATACGTCCCCCGCCAGATCCGATCCAACCGTCTTAAACGCCGATCCAATCTACCTGAACGTGGCCAAAAGCCTTGGCCCGATCCTGGAATACCCGTGGTCAGTCGTGACGCTGGGGCTAGCCGGCAACAAACGTGCAGCCCACCACGAAGCCGACGACCACCGCGCGCATATACAAGACCCTCTTCGACACCCTGTTGCACCCACGACCCCGTGCGCGCGCCGTCCCCATCAGGAGAATCGACCGGCTTGTCCTCGTGCACGGCAACGCAGGCTGCTTCTCGCTGCCCAAGCTAGCCCATAGGACGTTGCGTGCGCTGTGCGACGAGTACATTCCCATTGTGAATGCGCGGAGCGTCGCCAGCGTAAAAGCAGGCTATGTTGCGAGGACCATCGATGCCGATGGGTGGCGGGTGGCTGTGGACTTTGTGCCGGGCTTGCGCCGCGCGCATGGTGCTGCGTTGAGGTTGAAGGGCTTGGTTGCACTGCAAAAGGCCGCTGTTAGGCCGCTGCGCACGTCGGATTGTATAGCTGAGCGGTATGATGGGGATGAGGATGAGGATGCGTCGGTTACGGATAGTGCAGAGTATGACTCTAGTGACCCTGAGGATTATGGGCATGGGCATGGGCATGGGCATGGGCATGGAGGTGGGTCCCATGGGGATGGTTATTACCATGGTGATGACCATTATTATGGAGATGACCATCATCATGGAGGTGACTATCATCACGGAGATGGATGCCATCATCACCACGGAGATGGATGCCATCATCACCACGGAGGCGGATGCCATCATCACGAAGGCAGCCATGGCCATTCGCACTCGAATAGTAGTGAGAGTTCAGAATCGGACAGTAGTGGCAGTTCGGATTATAGTGACGGGAGTTATCATGATGGGCACTGTGAGCGGGGAGATTGCATTTCACTTTTCTTTTAAATCCATGATGACTGACCTCAACGTCGCTACGGGGATTGCCCTCGTTGTTTTCTGCATCATGGTTAGGAGAGTAGAGGCGATATCTATCGGGCACGTTAGACGAGTCACTGTAAATGGTATAAATGAACTGTAGGCTCTATACGCTCTGATGTCGGGTCCAAGGGTAGACTGGAAATGGAAGCAAAGAATGATGCTAATTGGCTGTAATTGGACAAGTACAGCAGGTCGGTTGCAGAGTTTCGGCCAGTATATTTCATAGCATACAAGTAGAAGAAGTCCACCAAAACCCTGAAAACTCCTTTCTCCGTGGTTGTACTTCATTCAAAGAACAACTCGTTGGGTCTGGTTTCGCTCTTGCCTAGGCAACACCAACACAGCCATTTTAGAAGCATGCATGGATTCGTTTTCAAGATTATAGAAAGTAGTAAAATTCCCATTCATTAAGGAAAAATGCTGAATTTCTATACCATGCCATAACACAAAGCAACTGCTGATGTCGAGCTTGATTTGGCTTAGCCACGCCCTGAGCCCTACCTATGAGCCTCTAGCAACGCGTCTAACTAACCACCACACGCCTCCATAACACAATGTATGCCGCCCCTCCCACGCGCCACCCACCCCATGCCTCCTCCATAAACCATATCTCTACCCCACCCACCATGCCCACCCCACCCCCAGACTTCCCAACGCACACCTTCCCTACCGCGTCATCCTTCTCCGCCTTCCTCGACCGCAACCACACCACCCTCCCCGGCATCCACCTCCAACTGGCCAAAAAGGCGTCGGGCATCCCCTCCCTCACCGCCGCCGAAGCCGTCGAAGTGGCCCTCTGCTACGGCTGGATCGACGGGCGCGCCAACAGCATTGACGACAAATGGTGGAGCGTGCGCTACACGCCGCGCCGCGCGAAGAGCATGTGGTCGCAGAAGAATGTCGGTACGGTCGCAAGGCTGGTTGAGGATGGGCGCATGCGGGCTGCGGGCTTGCGGGCGGTGGAGGCGGCCAAGGCGGATGGACGGTGGGAGCGCGCGTATGCGGGGCCGGCGACAATGGGGGTGCCCGAGGACTTGAAGGCTGCGTTGAAGGAGGATAGTGTGGCCGAGGCTTTTTTTGACGGGCTGGGCAAGGCGGAGAGGTTTGGCGTGTTGATGCAGTTGGTGGCGGTGGCGGAGAGGAATCGGGAGAGGAAGATTGAGGCTGTGGTGCGGATGTTGGCGGGCGGGAGGGTGGTGGGTGTGAAGGGGGAGAAGGTGGGGAGGAGTGCTGGGGTGAAGAAGGAGTCGGTGGGTAAGAGGGTGAAGGCTGTTAAAAATGCGCCGTCACGAATTAAGAAGGAAGACGGTGGTGGTAGTGAGAAGCCTGTTCGCCCTAGACGTGAGGGGCTTCGTTCACGGGCCTGATCTGCAGATGATGTGCTTTTATCCTACTCTTTTATGAGGACTTGTTGAGTTTGAACCAGGAGTATTGGGGGTATGGAGTTGAAATTCCTTCTGCTCGGCTCTGCTGCTTTAACTGCAAGATGGTTGTGACAGGAGGTGTGCATGTAGCATGTCAGGCTGGAGTTGCACCTCTATATGCATGCCCTACGTTTTGCTAATCTCAAAGGCAAGGCCTGAGGAACAACTGTACAAAAGAGGTGAAATGAATATGTTTTTATTTTATTTTGTGATGCTACCATTAACCTATGTATACCTGAACTCCAGCGAGTCACAAAGATGTACTCGATCTCAGAAAGCTCGCCATTACCATGAGGAGGGAGGAGGCTCCTCGGTTTTCATGGCAACTCTCAGTTCCAGTACGACGCGCCCAGTTCCTCGCCTAGCGTCACATCATCGCCCTCAACGATGAGTTTCCTGACAACCACGCCAACCGTGTCCCACTTGCTGTCAGTATTCTTCACATCGAGCGTAGAGTCTCGCCTCTTGCCTGCATGGTCCTCTCCACCAACCTCGCGAACAACCTCAAAGTTGCCGTTGCCAACGTCAACAAGACGTGCGCGCTTGTAGCTCGCGTTGGAGACCTGGCGATAGGCGACTACTATGCCTGCCTCGTCTTGCTCCTTGATCCACTTCTTAGATGCTTCGTCCTGCCACACCTTCTTGACGGCCGAGTCTGCATCCTTCAAGAGCCGTACGTGCTGCTCCTCGGCTTCGATTGTGCCTGCCTCCTGGCCTTTGTCAAGGGGCTTCTGCAAGAGGTGAGTGCCGCCAAAGCTCTCGACAAAGCGACCGTTCTCGCTGTTGAAGAAGATGACATCCTTGTACCATCTCGTGCCAATGTCGTCGTAGTCGCGGTCCTCGAGAGTGGTAGGGTTGTGCTTGGAAGTCTTGGAGACGAGCTGTCCACACGGGATATCTGCGGATGGGAGGGGCTGGGGAAGGATAGCCAGCTCCGGGACGATCCTCGGCGACATAGGCTCGGATAGGTGACTTGGTCGACGGGAGTACTTTGCAGCCATGATGGGGAGCTGTAGCTGGTGCAGTAGTATGGAAATATGGGCGAGTAGAGCTCAATTGATCACAGTACGACGAGTGAGGGGCTTTGTGAAGATGTATGAAGCTCGTGTGAGTGAGGGGTCAAGCCAGCTTTATGTGAAGTGATCTCATTGGAACCGCCTTTGTACGACAGACCATTCGACAGGCACGACCCCGCCCGCCATGCGAGGTTAATTGCAGGTCACGCTCATGTCGCTGTGCCTGGATATGACAAACATGAGCCCACTGTGGTGATGACGCGACATGCTCCTGCGGCGGCAGAGAGGGTGGTGTGATGCATCAGGCCGATCTGGATCTGAGGTTTGGCAGCGACATGGCGTGTCGTTGCTTGTGAGCATTTTGGCCTCCGAGAATAGCTCGGAGTGGGTCCTGGCCTTCCCCGATCTGCTCCGAGCAGAGCCTCAATCCACACATCTACCTTTGTTTGACTATTTCTTGACATATGTGATGCGCTATGCAAATTTTATCGCAGAGTCGCATTCTAGGACTTGCTAGATGCACACGCCATCATCGCGTTGTCACACAACACCCTGGCTTCATTGTTGATACGCATGCACTGCTCTGGCACGGTGCTTGTCTTCCCTACAAAAGGTCGCTGAATCCCATTCCTTGTGTCCAAGGTCTGGCTCTTGGTATCGAACCTTCTTGCCAGTCTCTCTCTCGGCACAATAACAATTCAACCGAGCACGCTCAACCGACGTGTTTGATCAACTTGCCCATGCTCCTTCATTGTCTCGACATACACACCATGATAAAGGCGATGCTGCCCAGTGCTTCGAAACTAATACAAGCACCCGGCTAGTCCAGATAGATAAGCCTCAAGCAACATATATTGATAAGTAATGGCTCGGAAAGAATAGCTGTGAGGAGCTTGAACATGCGCGTGGTTTCCGCTTCCGCACTTCGTCCAGCCACTCGCTCAGTTACCCTCACACTCGAAGCCACTTCGGGCAAAGCGTCTAATCTTGAAAGCCAATCTAAACAGGCTGTCCCTGGAACACTTTACCGAAACCACCCAATCATAGAGAATACACTAAATCCCCGCATTTTCCAGCACAACAGGTGCACGCCGTCGTGGAACTAAGCTCGAAGAAGCATTACAAGAATCGGAACCGTTCCGGCCACCTTTTGACGATATCTCCCTATCTATAGGCACCAACCAGAAGCAGATATATCTCCACATCAGAGGTACGGGAGCTCATTGCAACGCCGCTGATAACGACTTGGTTATAAGATACCAATGGATCGCAAACTTAACATGGCGGACCTGGAACTCAAACTTGACCAACCACAACACATTGAAATGGCAGACTCGGAGCTCAAGCATACACACACACACCAGACAGACAATGAACAGCTTGCACAGCTTGGCCATGTCCAAGAGTTACGTAGATCCTACTCAATATGGTCGTTGGGATGCCTGTGTTTGTGCTTGATGGCAACATGGGAGGCAATAGCAACTGTCATGGCAACAGCATTGACAACAGGAGGTGCCCCTTGCTTGTTCTTCAATCTGTATGTTCTAGGAAGATCTCTTGCTGGAGAAGAACCCTAACAACGAAAGCCTCGCATCGGTTATCTGCTCCATTGCGATTGCCTGCTCGTTAGGCGAAATTGCATCGATATACCCAACCGCCGGAGGTGCGTACCCAATCTTCTATGCGAGTCACCTCGGTTTTTAGGTCTCAGAAAGGGGATACCTACTCAATCTTTCCCTAGCTAATAGTTCATAGGCCAGTATCATTGGGTCGCGGCACTTTCCCCAGCATCGTCAAGAAGTGTGGCATCGTGGTTCCTGGGTTGGATCAACGTTGGCGGCCAAATCGTTCTGACTGCATCTGCTGCTTTCGCTACTACCTTGCAGATCCAAGGCTATATCATCCTAAATAACGAGTCGTATATTCCGGCGAGATGGCAAAGCCTTCTACTGTACTGGGCTGTACTTGTGTATAGCGCAGCTCTGAATATCTGGGGTGCGAGGGTTCTACCAACTGCAAATCTGGTGTCTGGTAACGCTATTCTACACATGGAAGCGGAAAATAAACTAATCATAATGATAGGTGTGCTACATATCGTTGGCCTTATTCCAGTCATGGTAGTGCTTGGCGTTATGGCACCCAAGAACACATCATCCTTCGTTTTCACTAACGTCTCAAATAGTAGCGGCTGGTCCAGTACTGGCGTCGCATGGCTGGTCGGTTTGCTCTCAGCTGTATATCCTATCTTGGGCTATGATGCGGCATGCCACCTCGCTGAAGAGATGCCTCACGCGTCTCGAAATGTTCCTCTTGCGATGGTTGGCAGTGTTACTGTAAATGGTATCCTCGGACTTGCATACTGCATTATGCTGCTTTTCTGTGTTGGCCCATTGGAGAAGGTACTAGCAACGCCTACCGGCTTCCCATTCATTCAGGTGTTCTTCGACGCGACAAACTCCAAGGTTGGAGCAACACTGCTAAGTCTTATCATTACTATTATCGCTATCGCCGCTGCAACCGCTGGAATCACATCGACATCTCGCACATTTTGGGCCTTTGCTCGCGATAAGGCTATACCATTCGACCGCTACTTTTCACACGTCAATCCCTCTTCGCAAGTGCCCGTGCGATCAGTTGTTATGATCACAGTCCTCCAGATGCTGCTCGGCTTCATCTATCTCGGCAACACCACCGCCTTCAACGCTATCCTATCCATGGCCATTCTTGGTCAATACGCTTCCTACCTCATGCCGATTGTGTACTTCATGATCTACGGTCGTCCAAAGTTCGCATCCCACGAATTTGGGAAATTTAAATTGCCCAATACCCTTGGGCTGGCACTGAATCTTCTTGCATGTGCATGGCTTGTATTGGCCATGGTATTCTCGACGTTTCCAACGCTGATGCCTGTCACACCACAGAACATGAACTACTCCATCGTGGTCATGATGGGCTGGGTGGTTCTCGGCGGCGCATACTACTTTACCAGCGGGAGGAAGAAATTCGAAGTCCCCGTTGTGAATAGAGAAGCGCGTGGATTCTAAGGAGCTTCGATTATATACAGGAGTCGAGTATACTCATTCTATATACATTCCTTTATGCAATTATAATTTCTGCATCTGCCTTTTCTCATTTTTCTCCCTGAACTTATCAGCAATCTCCCAACTCGTGGCATAAATCACTCACCTCTTCAACCCCATCGCTTTCGCAAACGCTTCCATCAACGGGGGCCCCTTCGCACTCAGCCCCTCATCTACATCTAGCAGCGGATCTCCCTTGCCCATCGCACGCCTATATGCGTCCCGTTGGCCAATGCGCTGCAACCAGTCCAAAATGCCCTTATACTCGGTGAGATCCATCGGCTCGAACTTGCGCACCGTGGTGAAGCACCACCCCATCATCACATCCGCGGCAGTAAATTCGTCACCAGCCAGCCATGCGCCAGTAGCCAGAAGGCGATTGTCAACGTGCTGAACGGCATTCATGAGGCGCGCATTGTTGCTCTTGTGTCTGGGGTCATTTTCGCCCATGCCTCGGCTCTGCATGTGGCGGAGCAACCCAGGTTGGAGCGACGCATTGCTGAAGTGGAACCAGTACAAGTAGTCTGCGAAGTTCTTGTGCGATGGTGGAAGCGCAAGTCGGCCGTTGGCGTATTTGTAGATTATGTATTCACAGATTGCGCCCGATTCTGCGAGAGTGATGGGATTGTTGGGGTCGGTCAGGTCGTCCAAGACTGGCGCTGCGCCCATGGGATATTTGGCTTTTAGCTCGGGTGGGGAGAAGAGTGGTGCGCGTTGGTAGAGTTGGAGCTCATAGGGAATGTTGAGTTCTTCGAGGAGCCATGGGATGCGTTCGCCCTGGCCGACTTGAAGGTGGTGGACTATGAGTTTTGGGAATGCCATGTTGCGTGCAGGTAATTTGGGTGGGGTTTTTTTTTCGATGATGTGGTATTATGAGGAAGATGGAGCCGGTCGATGTCGGCTGTAAAGATGCCTCGGTTTGATTGTTAGTCCAGAGGATAGCGTATGACAACCGTTAGCCTTGCGTTTTATCGACAATGCTTCAGTATTTATCTCCTATAGTTGATTTACTTCCAGGCAACGATTACATCCCCGGATACCTATTCAACATTGCCTAAGAGGACCTTCTCTCTGCAGTAGTTTATCATGAAGCCGACGTATCTAGGCGGGTGCTCCTCGGCCGAGAACAGCAAACTCATGGGGATCGGATTACTAGGCGGCTTTAACTGGAGAAGTTACGTCCAGCTGCATTGCACCCCGGAAATAATACATGGAGATAGGGCCTAGAGAAATTGTATTCAGGCAGCGCTGTTGGGGATGTTCTGAGCAAGAAGCCCAGACTTGCCTATCCACTAATAACTAGCGGGGATTCCGGTCAACTCGACTTCCTCTAGAATATTCATTTCCATCCCTCAGATATCATCAGGCCCAGCAAGGCCCAAGGCCTGCCTCCTTGTCGGCGCGTCGGCTTTGAAGAATGGCTTCTCGGCAAGTGCTGTCACTCTTGTCCCATGCCTCGGCTCGTTCCCTTCGTAATCCCAGCTGGCATTGTGAATCGTGATCCTGCCACAATTAGCAAAACAATCCTACAGCAATCATTCGGTCTACTAAGTACCTGTTATCCCAGAGCGCGGACGTTCCTGCTGTCCACTTGAAGCGTACTTGAATGTCAACATTCGTTTCGTATACGTCGTACAAATAATTTAAGATTACATCGCTTTCAGCTTTGTCAAGTCCTACGATCCGCGATGTCATTGCACGGTTAACCCACAGCGCCTTCCACCCTGTCGCTGGATGCACACGAACTAGCGGATGAGTTCTTTCAATGAACTTCGGTCCTGCAGTTGGGTTCTCGCGATCTAGATAGGGATGGGCACTACGGTATACGGCCTCCTTCCCATCGATAATTTTACGGAATCCTGGGGAGAGCTTCTCGTAAGCCGCGTAACCTGATGCCCAGAGAGTGTCACCACCAATCTTTGGAATCGTATCATTGTGAAGATGGGTTACACTTGTGCTCGTCAGCGTTGTGTCACTAGCATATGATGTCAGAACATACCCTGCAGGTTGACGCTCGTGAACAAGGTCAGTGTGCCACCGCGATGCTCCGCCAGTTTGCCTGAAACTGGCTGGGAACTCGGTTGCCTGAAGAGCAGGCCATATCACAGTCGTACCGATGACTCCTGGTACAGATGGAACTTGCGGCTATTTGGCATGAGCAATGTCATTTTCATTCTGTGTAGGAGTACGCTCACGTGGACTTCGATCTCGCCATACCATTCGCCCAACTTCTTCTGCTGTTGCGGGGAAATGTCTTGGTCTCGGAAGAACACAACGCTCCTCTCAGCAATCAGAAGACCAAGTTCATCTTTCTGCTGATCCGTAAGGTCCTTTAGTTGAAGTCCGACAATTTCAGTTCCGATATGTGGTGTTAGGTGGATGACTTCTTTGACTGCACCAAGGAGAGCTTTCTTCTCTGGATCAGCTCTGGTACCGGGATCGATATACTCGCGATCATAATCTCTAATTTTATACACATCGTCAAGGTATAGTGGCTTTGCTGGTCTGTGTGGGTAACCGTTTGACAGATCGATACCTGCCTTCTCTAGTCTCTTTCTGGCAGCTTCTGGGAGACCAAGGCTGTCCTTAATAGGTTGGACAGTATCTTTCTCTTGAATACTCTCATGGATAGGGAGTGCAATTGGCGCCATTGTGATTTTTGTGGCGACTGAAACGGTATTTCCCTGATCATCTTATACCTGTATGTCTCCGGCATTTGCTCGGATACTGCACGCTCACTAATGCAAACGTGTGGTGGACCAGCATGTTGGGTCGCGTGGTGGTTGCTACGTTAGTGTTGCGGGGTCAGATCACCTCATTCATCAGGTAGATGACGAACACCCAGTGAACGTCTCTCGCCTTATCGATCGTACGAAGCCCACTTCAACCCTAGCACTCGATAACATGCCAGTTACGCTAAGTGACAGGGTAAAGCATTCGCTTTCGGTAGTTCTGTCGACTTCATGGGCTGTAGATTGTTCCGAGCAAACTATTGTGCTATTCACATCCACAATGGCGATCTGTCTACTTGCATGCTCGTGTGGGGAGGTATTTCTTGCTGATAAATCTCGATCCCGAGGTCCGGCCAGACCAGGCTCACACGAGATTCCAATTCATCGCAGACACCCGAGTCAAAGCTTGGAAATTGATAGCAGATATCAGCCCCTGAATTGTTGATGTTGATATCTTTTCTAGAACCAAATTTGAAAATCAACATGGTCCAACCAAGGAAGAAAGTTGCTGTTATAGGAGCTGGTATCAGTGGAGTCGTTGCCGCTGCGCATCTTCTTAAGGAAGGCATCGATGTGACGGTTTATGAGCGATCTGGCGCAGCAGGAGGCATATGGTAATCAGCTTACCGGTTTGGCAATCGTAAACTGGGTGCTGATTATATTGAAGGCTCTATGATGAACGAAAACCATTAGATCCTGTATACACATCTGTTCCGGTTTCGAAAGTTACCAATACCTACTTAGTTGACGGTCGCAACGATGAGAAGCTTATACATGCGCCACCAGGGTATGTATTATGCTGTAAAAAAATGAGTTGGGTTGACGGGCCTAATATAGCCCTTGCTACATCGGCCTGAAGAATAATGTTAGCACTCGACTGCTTGAAACGACACTGAATTCCTTTCCGGTTGGCACTGAAGAATTTGTATCGCATAGTGTTCTGAAAAATTATATTCAAGATACTGCTATCAAAACGGGAGTACATAAGGTGACTCAATATGACACGGATGTGAGAAATTTATCAAAGAGTGGGACATCATGGGTAGTAGATACCACAACACTACGAACTGGCGTTTTTGGGGAAATAGGTCGAGAATCGAGTTCCGCAGTAGGTGTTTCATTCATTTACAAATAGCAGATTCTCATATTATCATAGACTTTCGATTCTGTTGTAGTTGCTTCAGGTCATTATCACGCGGCCAGAGTGCCTAATACACCAGGATTAGCAGATTGGAAACGACGATGGCCAGGCAGGGTACAACACTCAAAACGCTATCGCAGCCCCGAAGATGCACAAGGCAAGGTAAGGATTTACACTAAATTAGCATTTTCGGTGCGTTCATCACAAGGCTAATCCTTGGTAGAACTTTTTGCTAATTGGCGGAAGCGTTTCGTCAACCGATATTGCTCGTGAGCTTGGTCCTCTCGCGAAGAATATTTACCAAAGCCATAGAAATGGGACTTTCGATCTTGTTGCCAGTATGCTTCCCGAAAATGGCTACCGAGTCGACGAGGTTGTGTCGTATGATGCCCCGAAGTCAGAGGAAAGCACGTCGTTGGCTTCCTCTGAACCGATACCAGCTACAGTAACACTCAAGTCAGGCGAGAAACTATGTGAAATACACCATGTCATCCTTGCCACAGGTTACCATCTCACACTTCCATTTCTGCCTCAGCTTCACTCTGATCAAACCCCAGTCGACCAGGCTGATGAACTCGCCCTCATTACCGATGGCACACAGTTCCATAATATACATAAAGATATCTTCTATATCAAAGACCCTTCACTGGTATTTATTGGTATTCCGTTCTTTACAGCCACCTTCACATTGTTCGAGTTCCAGGCCATGGTTGTAGCAAAGGTACTCTCCGGGCAGGCAAAACTACCAAGCGAGGAAGATATGCGGTCAGAATATAACGAGCGGCTGAAGAACAAGGTCTATGGAAAGCCATTCCATAGCTTGCGAGAGAAAGAGGAGGACTATATTAAGGAACTCTTAGCTTGGGTAAATCATGACCTTGAAGAGGCTGGTAAAAGCCTTCTTGAGGGACATACAGACAGGTGGCATGTTGCGAAGGCAGAGCAGGTACGGAGATTCAAAGCTCTTTTTAGTGCTCCGAAGAACGAGAAGCAGCCCGAGATATCATGCTATTAGTAATACTTCATTGCTTTACAGCCTGTTATTTCTCGTCTTAATACAAAGATGGGATTTAGTGTTCAACCACCGACAATCCATGCCAAAAATTGGTATTATCCGAGTCACATAATTGAAAGGCATACTCTGCATCCACTTCGGACCTCATACGTAAGTCCTAAATTACTACTAAGCTCCTTCCTGAATGGCTGTTCATTGTTCTTGATTCGTAATTGCTTGTGTACATGCAGTTGCACTGCCGGCTTCCGAATATGATCATCGCTAGCCATGACAGGAACCTTTCGACCCAGCCCCCACCTGGGCTGTATTGGATAAACGTCAGCAAGGCTGTTTCATTTACCAGAAATCTAGGCGGCTAACATGTAGATGGCAAGGCGGCCACAATCCCTTGGACTAGGTTAAAAGGACTCTAGAATTTAAGCTACTGCAAGTCGTGGCACGGGGCAGATTCGCAGTATGTTGTCGAGATCAATGATGCTCTAAAAGGGCTTCATACCAGTAGCAGTGGTGGTGGGGACAACAAAGAAACAATTACATTAAATCAACAAGCGAACATAGCATAATGAGCTTTAAAGTTCAAATAAATGCGAGTCAGACGATGCAACGACAAATGCGAAGCCGATTGATAGGCAGATAGGTAACGTGGTTTACAAGCGAGCGGGCCACCTCGCCAGCTCTGCGCACCCATCTTACCTCAACTTACAATGCTCAACGCTACGCTACTCAGTTGGCATCAGATGAAGCAGATATTCAGCTTGCTATCTTAGCTATCAATTTAAATCAAAGTTTAACCGAGAGATTTGCTGCAGAAACATATAATGTGTCGCGAACTAGCCTCCAGAGACGACGCGCCGGTATCTCTGCCTGACGCGATTGCTAGCCCAACTCAAGGAAGCTCAGCTAGCTAGAGGAGGAGGTAATAGTCGATTATATTCTCAATCTAGATTCTCGTAGTTTTGCCCTAACTCTAGCTGCTGTGTGTAAGATAGCTAATAAGCTACTTACTTAGTATAGAGGCAACCCTATTAGCATCTACTAGGCGCGCAACTTTGTTAAGTGTACAAACAGTCTTACAACGCGTTTTAATCGCCCTTATGATAGGCGGCAAGCCTTATGTAAGGACCTAGCTACTATAAGTAGCTAGTTTGAGCTAGTACAGTGTATAAAAGCTACGTATAGGATAGCTAATAAGGACGTCTACAACTTTAACGAGGCTAGCTTTATAATAGGTAATATTACAACTTAGCTTATTATAATAGGGTTAGAGAGGAGAGGTAGGCTAAAGGCTATTAAGCCTAGTAATTGTAAGTAGGTAACAGCAATTGCTACAATCAATACTACTAGCTAGGTAGTCCTACTATTCCTTATCTTTGCTAGCACGTACTACCTCTCTACCTAGTACGAGGAATGTTATGGGTCACGACCCTACACAGTTTATGGAACCAATCGAACTAGCATCAGACCCCGAAGGCTACGAATCCACTGACTAAGGATGGGATGACGTAGCGAATCATAATGCGGACACGTGATGAATTTGCGACTTCGCGAATGCCAAGACCAACGAAGCTACGAAGCCGACTTCGCGACTTCGTGGAAGCTAAGACCAGCGAAGCAACGAAGCAGAGAAGGGGTTTACGGTATATAGGAATTAGAACACTCCTTAGGTAGACGATATCGTTAATCCCAATCTTTTGATTACAGAGCAACATACTTGACATCTATTGTTTGGAATCAACGTGTGCCTTAGCCCTATTGGCGATCAACCACCCCGTGACCTCTACCCATTGTACTTCCATTAACTAACCCTGCGCCCTACGGTAAGTCGCCTTACGGTACCAAGGCGGCTCCTGTTACAAGGAAGACTATATCCTACAAGACTAGGCTATTGCAATTAGCAATAATAGCTAGATAATAGATAAGCTAGCTATTAACTAGCTTAAGCACTTTAATAAGCATACAAAGAACTAAGTAGTTAGTACGTATTAGCTACTTATACTTAATAGCTATAGAAGCTACTATACTCTTAAGTTCTATAAGCTCTATAAGGAGAACAATATCTATACGCTCTATATACTAGCTTACTCGTCTTACTTACTTTAGCCTCTTAATATTAGCTACTTCTCTCTATTAAAGAAGGCGTATAGCCGTTAAGTTAAGAGCCTAATCTAGAACTATATTAATTACATTACTAAACTTAAATTCCTACTAGCTGTAATTGGAGCCGCCTTGGTACCGTAAGGCGACTTACCGTTGGGCGCAGGGATAGTTAAGGGGAGTACAATGGGTAGAAATCACGGGGTTGGGTGATGCGTTAATGGGCTGTAAAGCATACGTTGATTCCAAACAATAGATGTCAAAGTATGTCGCTTAGTAATCAAATGACTGGATTGACGATGCCTTCTAACTAAGGATTGTCCTACTGCCTATATACTTATGTTTTCTTATGGCTTTGTGGCTCCGTGAGTCTTGGTTCGTGCGAAGTTACGAAGCCGACTTCGTGGCTTCGTTAGCCTTGGCATTCGCGAAGTCGCGAATCCGTTACGTGTCTAAATTATGGTCTGCTACGTCATCCCATCCATGGTCCGTGGACTCGTATCCCTTGGGGTCTGACGTTGGTTCGATTGGTTCTATATACTGTGTAGGGTCTTGACCCGTAACACTAGCCTTCTACGTAGCCTTTAACTAGGCCTTTACAAGAGCAAATATTTACTTAGCTTTTTAAGCTACTAGCCTTATTCTACTTTAGCTAGAAGTAGTTACCTTAAGGCTTGATATTTAGCTCCGTACGCCTATTCTAGCTACTCTACTAGAGGCTCCCTAGGTAGCTTGCACGCCGAACGTAAGCTAGAGGCTCAGTCAACGCTTATACGTAAGCGCGTACGCTAGCACAAGAGCTCGTTACCAGCGTCAATTATTAACGCAATCAATCAACTCAAAAAGGGAGCTTATAAGATAATGCTAGAAGCTAAGTTAATGCGCGATCAGATCTCTAGTCTTGAAAGAGCCAACGAGGCAGCCGGCAAGCGTAAATCACGAAAAAAGAAGCGGATTCAGAAGCAAGGAGTCCTAACAAAGGGACAAGGAGAGGATAGAGAGGCTGTGCGGCGTTAAGCCGATGAACAGCGTCAAGATGGAGAGCGGTCAGGCTGCAAGAGGTGCAGAGGGACCGGGCACAACTCACGTACATGTAAGAAAGATGGAGAAGCTACTACTTGATTTATTATATCAATATATACTCTCTACTCTACTGCGTTGTTGAGTTATATGCTTGAACAGGTGCGCAGAGCTGGCGAGGTGGCCCGCTCGCTTGTAAACCACGTTACGGTTAGAAGGAGGACGCTCGGCAAGCTTCGGTAAACCCCCACCGCTCCTAGGTTGTCATGAAATTACGCAAACTGAGCATTGCGCGGATGTGTACAAGTTCAAAGTGCAGCTATGCCGTCTATTGGCTCTTTGACGAGACATAGAATATGGGTAGGCTACAGTTTTGGCACATTCTGTTTATCCAAGCCCCGCTAGTACTAGCCGATTACGGGCGCATCATCACCGAGGCTAAACTCCTCGAGAGAACTTACTCGAACATCATCACACTTCAAGATGTAGGCATGATCCCACCCAAATCATATTCAGTCGCAGTATAATTTGAAACGACCAAACAAGCATCGGTGAAATCACAATGCCCGAAGCTAATCAACAGCCCGCACGACATGGCCTTGATGATGTCAGTTTAGGCAAGTACCTTGCTCAGCATCTACCAAGCCTCAAGTTACCAATATCTTCAACCAAAATTGGCTATGGACAAAGTAATCCAACTTACTTCATTGACGATGCGAATAATACTCGTTGTATCCTGCGAAAGAAGCCGACTGGTACCATCATCTCGCCCGTAGCGCATCAAGTTGACCGGGAGTATAAAGTCTTGAAAGCGCTTGGCAGTATTGAGGGCTTCCCAGTACCCAGAGTTTATTGCTTGTGTATGGAAACATCAGTCATCGGTACCGCTTTCTACGTATGCCTACTCTCAACCACCCCTAGATATTCACACTAACATCCGGTAACCAGGTCATGGAGTTTGTCAAAGGCCGCATAATAACAGACCCGAATTTATCAACACTGGCACCAACGGAACGGCGATCCGCCTGGTTTTCTGTCATTGCTACTCTCGCCTGGCTACACTCCATAGACCCTGATTCCATCGGTCTATCGGACTTTGGAAAGAAAACTGGATTCTATGCTCGTCATTGCAATACGTTTTCTCGCATAGAGGCCCAGCAAGCGAAAGTTAAGGATGTATCAACAGGAAAAGAACTCGGTCGAGCACATCCAAACTTCGATGAGATTGTCGATTACATTCGTGAAAATGTACCTAGCGATCGCACAAGCATCGTCCACGGCGACTATAAATTTGACAATATCATCCTGCATCCCACAGAACCACGAGTCATTGCCATCTTAGATTGGGAACTGAGCACAATTGGCCACCCTCTCATGGATGCAGTATACGTGGTGGGGCCCTACTGGAATAGGTTCAGCAAGAGTGGCATATCGGGCGGACCGAAAGTAGAGGCTCGAGATGATCAAGGCGGAGAGGTATACGACCCGGGAAATCAAGTACAGAACGGCCTGCCAAGTATGGATGAGTTGTTGGATGAGTATACAAGAATAGCTGGATGGGACCCAAGGAAAGATCAGTGGGAGATCGCGAAAGTATTTCATCTGATGAGGGCATGTCTGAAATATAACGATACAGCTCCGATACGAAGTTGCTAACTAGTTGTCAGGGTAGCACGATCAGTCACGGTATACAAGCGCGCACAATCAGTGGTCAAGCAAGCAGTGAGTTTTCGCACATGTATTTCGAGAATACAAAGAGAGGACTAGACGCAGCATTCGAAATGGTGAGAGCGATGAAAGAGAAAGAAACACTACGGAGCAGTCTATGAATCGATTCTCTTAGGTTACAGCACCGTGAAAAAGTTCGGTTTCCCACCATGTGTGCCCCAGTGACGAGTTATCCTTCTGACAAATTATTCCTTCTAACGTGGGGTCTCCGCCGCTGAGCCCCGTGCGGATACTGATACAAGGGGGCTTCATGAACGGACTGACGCGAGGTGGCGACTGCATTAGTGCTTATACTCTGTAATTTATCTACGTAAGCAGGCCAAGTTACCACTTTGTATGCCCGCCGCCAGCAAAAATAACTGCCCAGCAGCGCTCCTCCATCGATTCGATATACTTCTAGTAGTCCTCAATAGTTAGATTTTCCCACTCTTCTTAAAGGAACCGGCGAGACTGCTCTAAAGTAGTTGGGCAACGCTTCTAGAGTCCGTACTTGACTAATCTCTAGACATTCTTAATAGGGTTAAGGTCTAGTGAATTTGTAGGCTATTGCATTCGCGTAATTCTAAGGGATCTCTTTACAGCCTGCGTAGCTTTTAAGTTATAAATTGAGCTATTATCTTCTATTAAAATACTCTCTCGTCTAGACGCATTAAGGTAAGCTACTACGTAAGGTGGTATATAATTAATATACCTATTTAAATCTAACGTATACTTCTTGTTCTAGTTCTTCTCAACGAAGACGAGAGGGCCTTTTACTATAGGAGATATAATTAACCAGACTATCTAGGCTAAGTACTTCTTAAATTTAGGAACGCAATAGGTAGGAAGGTACTTCTCCTCTACTAGTGTCAGATTGTATAGCCAAACTCACGGCATCAGCTAGCAGCTCAACCAACTGACTGCAACCATCCCACGTACGAGCTCACGCACGAGCTCAATTACGAGCTGGCCCATGGGCTGACTCGTAGGCTCGCGTTGATGAGTTGACGTTGATGAAGTGACGTTGGTGGCGATCGAGATGGTGATCGTGATCGCGATGGCGATCGATATCGCGCGCGCGCCAAGAGCTCGGCGAGCAACCTCAACCTTTGTGAGAATCAACGCCAGCATCGCGCCGGCAGCTGGGCCAGCAAACCAGTGGAATCTTGATGCATCCAGACTCAGCTGAGGTGGGCGCCGACCCGCGCACCAGCTCATCCCTTGCAGAGGCACAAAGGACTCAAAGGCCCAACCCTTGCATGAGCTCAACGCCAGCTGAGGCATCGCCCTGACTGAGGCTCGCCCTGACCGAGGCCTCGCCATCGCCGAGGTATTAGCAGCTGATAGAGCTGAGGATATAT
>JALNQA010000172.1:0-21471 GCA_028456235.1 Ophiosphaerella narmari | reverse complement strand
CATGGGCCAGCTCGTAATTGAGCTCGTGCGTGAGCTCGTACGTGGGATGGTTGCAGTCAGTTGGTTATCAACAGAATCCAGGTCGACCTGGAATCTGTTGATTGGCTCGCTTAGCTGCTAGCTGATGCCGTGAGATTGGCCATGTAATCTGACACTTCAGCTTCGGCCCCGCATTCCAACCACCCTATATGCATCGCGCGCCGCATCCGATTTTCCCGCTGTTTGAGAATGAGGTTAAACTGTTGAATTTGTGGTAGCAATCCAGTACTTCGAGCCCAATTGTAAGAATTTCGACAGCTTCTTGATAGTTTTCCAGAGTCCGCCTGCCCAATACGGCCGCAAATACTAGACATCATTGTGCTTTTGCGTGGGCTGGCTGAACATGTCAATCGTCGCTACGTGGTGCCTCTAGTTCGGCTGGACAGAGTTTCAGCGGTAGCGGCTCCAAGGGCCGATCAAGAGGCAGGCGTGGCTGATCAAGAGGCTGGCGTGGCTGGTCAAGAGGCTGGTGTGGCTGGTAACCGTGGTTACGAGTGCCGAGCTAACGAAAAAGGCACATAAGGATGCTCGTTGTCTATCTTCAACACAACACCAACCTTGACCAATTCACTCCAATTCACTCCAATTCGCACTCTGAACTGCCTGAGTAACCTCATTCAAGATGCGTTCCTTCATCCTCGCTCTAGCGGCAACTTCATCCTTCGCCTCAGCCCAATCTCTTTCTAGTACACCCGGCAGTGCTCCAACCTCAGCCTCACCCAGTGCATCTCCTATTGGTACCGTCGTTCCAGTTGGTTCAGTCTGCGTACCAGGCGGCACTCCATGTGCCCTTGGCGCGCAATGCTATGCCACCAACTCCGGTCTGCAAACTATTTGCGGTAATTTCCAAGCTTCTTGCACAAGCAACCAGCAATGCGCATTCAACGCCTGCAATGGTGGGTTTTGCAATGGCCTCTTGCTGTCGTCCGCAGCCTCGGCATCAGCGACCGTGGGACCCTCATCTACCGCCACGTTTTCGGGTGCACCATCGTCGACTGTCACTGCGCCCGCCGGCTCCCTGCCACTCGGCGCGCAGTGCAATCCCTTTGCGAACCCCAGCCAGTGCGCAGCTGGTGTGCAGTGCTGGGCTAGCAACGCAGGCTTGATTGCAGCGTGTGGAAACTTCAACGCAGCCTGCACAACCAATGCACAGTGTGCATTTAACACTTGCAACAATGGAATCTGCAATGGGCTGTTGCCATCCGGCAGAGGAAATGCCACCACGACAGTCCAGCCAAGTGGAACTCCCACACGTACTCCCATATCTGCGAGCACCCCCGCGCAATATACAGGCGCTGCATCGGTTCTCAACGTAGCGGGTGGGGCCATGGCGATGCTTCTCGGCTCTATTGCTTGGGCCTTGTAGGTTCGTGGATCATCACCAGTATTAGCGGTTCTTGAAGGTCGGAAGGTGGATTATATTTGACAGCGTTTGGAATAATTTGGACTGGCGGGATCGTAGTAGTCTAGGTAGGAAAACATTGCTTTGCTCCGGTGTATGATCAACGATATTATAATACGAAGATAGATAGCTTATGCAGTAATGATACATAATGGATAATGGGGTCATCGTCCGCTTCATCAACGCATCGCATCTGTTCATGATCCTCACGAGTAGAATCTCATGCAATTGGAGGTATTTAGATGTCTTCATGCGGAGATGTGCACCAAAATTTTCTTTGCTTATATTCTTAAATTCTATATTGGGGTCCCCTTGTTAATATTGTATACCAATGATCGCCAACGTGGAAGCCAGCAGGAAAAGAATCGGTCGAGTCAAACATGGCTTGCCTGAATCCAGCCAACCAGGGTCGACCCTTCGCTTGCGGAGGCACGGCATTGCATGGTTCAATACTAGTTTTGCCGAGAATCTCGCAAACAAGTCCAGTGTCGATGATGCTCATGTGACGGAAAGCGTCCCCAACCTCCAGTTCGCCCCTTGCATAGAGTACAACTATCTGAGCTGATGTCCCGGTCCCGCATGTACTATGACCGAGTTGAGACAATGGCCCCATTCCGAGTAATTTTGCTACAATCTAGGGTATCTTTTAGCCGTTCTGCAAACTCTAGCATCGCAACACCGTGCATTGTATAATTTACTAGGTGGACAGGATCGTAAGTTTCCTGGATTGCGTCGTTGGTCTCTTCGCCCACCCTAACTAATTCGGGCGCATGCTCGTGGGTGATTATCAATCCAACCGACACTGCATCTGCAAAGACATACCTCTAGCTTGTAGTCGAGCTTACAGATAAATGCTGGGACATTGTCAAAAGCTGCCGCTTTGCATTTCTCGTTCTCACTGTCTACTGTGATCGCCACCAGGCCGGCGGGAGTTTTCAACCCGACCGTCGTTGTCGACTCTGTCGTTTCAATCATCCCAGTCTCTAACAGAACCGTAGCCACGGCGGCTGTTTTGGCACTAGGCATTGGGGGGGGTACGCGTCTCTAGCAAGAGAAACACAGCGTTCGCACTGCTCCGCGTATGCTCAACGACTAATATCGGCAGTTCAGGTGAGCTGCCTGCTGAATAGAACGGGGCGGCGCCGCACGGAGCCAGCTCGTAGAGAACAATTTGTATTCAGACTTTTCTATGTATCTTTGTGATTGTATACGTGAATCATCTCAACCCTACCGTTTACAATACAGTAGATATAGCAATCTCTGTCCAAGGGCTCTCCTTTCGGGTTTGATGCAGTTTCTATATTTATCCATATTGAGTATCGCCCCTCACCCTATCAACTCGATGCTTTTAACCTAACCACTAGTTAGGCTTCTTCTTCATCTCTTTTCCTTCATTCTTTGACCGTGTTTTGGTATACTAGCTCAATCGGGTTGGCGCTGACGACCGGTGTTCTACGCAGCCTGCCAAGAGACTTTATTTAATCTTCAACCTCTATCCCATGGTTTTCGTGATTACGCAAGACCTGGGAGAGGTCATCGGAGGATTGAGCAGCAATTACAGGCTACCGGAAAAACTAGCAGGCCTTGAGGTGGAAGATGCATGGCAAGCCAGTACCTAAAACGGGACAAACGTAGTATCACATGCCGATCCATGGCCCAAATGCACCGATCGTGGCCGATAGTCATTGCAAGTGTGCTCTTAACGGCGCTTGCCATGTCTAACCATTTAATACCAATAATGCCAGCAAAACATAGGGAGCCGAATTCCCATTTCGGTTTCTCCATTTCACAGCAGGCGTGCAGGCCTATACTACATTTGATTTAAGGCTTTTTCGGAATAGGTGTAGCTCGGCGGAACGTGCGAATCGAAAACGCGCGGGAGCTGTAAATGGACCCCGGTGCAAGAGGATCGCCTGCACTCTGCTGCTTGTGGTCAATTGTCCAAGCGTTTTTGTACTCCTTAATTTTTCTGTTCCCTATCAATAGCAAGAATTTAGAATGGCTGGGTGCAGGTGTTGTTTGGATGAATCTATCAAAGGTGAGCCGCGTATAATCTGGCCGTTTCTGTGAATATTGTCATTTGCCCCCGTTACCATTTCACGAGAGAAATCGACGAGGCACGCAAGCAACCAGAGAGACACGCCAAAATTTGAGTAGTGGCCTTTTTGCCACTTGAATTACTGGTCCGTGCATCGGCTCTTTCAGCCCCCTTCGAACCTCTGAGTACTGCCCACCCAGAGAACCATCGTTAACATAGTACGCAGGGCTCGAATAAGATGTCACTCTGTTCGTGTTGCTCGAAGCTATATGACTATGATGCCGACAGCAATTACAATGAAAAATTCATACACCGCTCAAGTTTGGCTGCACTTCAGGCCAGTAGCACACCCAATGTCCTCTTTGCTCAGCCATGCTAAGTGCCTTCACGATAAAGAATGGTCAGAATGTCGTGGATACTGAGTTAAATTATGCCTTGGGACCCGATGACCCACCCGTAATGGCCTGGCGACAATTTCGTGGATTGACATTCTTAGCTCCACAGCTGGGTAGCCCCGAACATGGAAAACCTACCCGAAGGCCACCTACAGTGCTCTTATGCCCTTCAAACAGCATGTTCCCTCCACCGTACTGAATGTTTTCGAGAAGAGAGAAGATCTACAGCCGGTCATATTCATGTGTTGATACTAATACTTGTCCAGGTGGGTGTGGACAGTTACCAATATGGAACGGCCGGATGCCACTTACCCTAGACGAAAGGCTAGCAAGAATCTCAAGCTGGCTAGAATCTTGCATAAATAATCATTCTCGATGCTCAACCACTTCTGAATTTCTACCCCGACGTCTGATCGATGTCGGCGATGGAAATGAGGGAGAAATAAGACCGCGCCTTGTCTTAAGAGAGGAAGTTCATCCAATTCACCAGCCGACTCAGATTCGCTCTACGGGTGCTTCCGAACCGAACAATAGCCCGACTTCAAACGCTCAGAAACGCGCCACCCCAAAATTTGCTACCCTTAGTCACTGCTGGGGTACACAGCTGAAATCATTGTTGAAAACCAAAAGAGAAAATCTACGGGATCACCTGGACAGATTACCAATAGATCGGCTATCTACTACATTCAAAGATGCTCCGGAAATCACAAGGAGGTTGAGGATAAAGTATCTTTGGATTGACTCGATCTGCATCATTCAGGATAACGAAGACGACTGGCATGCTCAATGCGCCGAGGTGTCGTCAATCTATGAAAACTCTATACTAACCATCGCCGCCACTGCATCTAAGGACGGCTCTGGCGGCTGTATTCAACCTTTTAGTTTATCTAGACACATCCCAGATCTATCAGGCACCAAAGTGAGCTTTTATGCCAGACCAGACTCGCTCTACAATAACCTCATTGATGCGCCACTCAGCAGTCGCGGCTGGACTTTGCAAGAAACGACGATTTCTCCCCGAATTGTCCAATGTGCGGCCGACCAACTTCATTGGGTGTGCAGGACGCGGCAGGTCGACGAAGATGGGTTCAAAGACACCAGCCAAAACCCCGAGACGAATATACATCATAAGGCATGGAAGAGCCTACTCGAATACCAGCCTGAATTAAATTCAGACCACATCGGGTGGGTAGAAATGATATCGCATAACCCAAATATCTTTTAGGTCCGGGATTTATGGTGGACGTGGGCCGCCAATTACTGCCGTCGACATCTCTCCTTCCAACAGGACAAGTTCGCTGTAGTTGCGGGAATTACGAAGTTCTTCACCAATAAAACCGGGTGGACTCCGGTCGCAGGCCTCCGGCAGGAGTTGCTTCCCATCGACCTTCTTTGGACTATCGATGAGCCCCGGAAATTGCAAAAATTGAAGGGAATCCCGTCCTGGTCTTGGATAGCCTTCGATGGACCAATCCAGGGAAACCTATGCATCTACGGTGGGGGTTTGCACATATCAGTGTCTGTACTGTCAACCAAAATTGAGTGGTCAATGGCTCCTCTGACCTCAATGGTCACTAGTGGTACCATGGAAATATCCGCCCGCATATTCCCCCCGCCTCGATAAACTCACCTGTAAATACAGGCTCACATGATAATGACTGCGAGTATCAAATCGAGGCATGGAACGTCCAGCGAGAGCGCTTTTCGGGTTTCGTTGAATTCGATATCACTCCTTCTGCAAATATAAAAGATGTTAAGTGTATGGATGTGCATCAAAGCCAGGCCACGGAAAGATCCGTTGCAGAAGTTCGTGCGCTGGTTGTGGAGCAGGTGGAGCCGGCCTCGAATGAATATCGACGAATTGGTATTACAAACCTCAAGGCCGGCCCGGGCTATTTTCCTGAGTTTCCAGGGAGGTTCTGTGCCGAATTTAGTGGCATTATCAAGTTGGTATGAACAACCGACTCTACTAGAAAGAAAATAATGGTCGTACCTGGGGCATGCTTGCTTTCATCCCCAGTTTGAACCGCTAGAATCTCTTCAATGTTGAAGAAATGTATTGCACACGCGGTTTGTGAGTTAGGGGTTGTATCGCATGTCGCAGTAGATGATTTACACGCAGCTAGATCTAGAAAAAGCTTATTGTTCCTCGTGAGATCCGGTTTTACAGCGTTGGCTGGATGATAACCAGTATTAAGAGGATTTGACAGCTTCCCGTCACCATTGCCCATCTAATCCAGGGGCGGGTAAACTGGAACGTTGCTAAGGCTTGGGAGGATCAACCGGAGAAGTTGAACATAAGCAGCCAAAAACGACAAAATGGATCGAAAATATTGCAGGCGTCGCCGCAGTACTGCGCCCAACCTTGCCATGGCGCCTCCAAATGGCCATCTTTTTAGACTGAATTGAACCGAAAAGAGAACGCTGGTATCAAGCGATATCGATTCCGTAATTCACCCGCATACAGGCCCAGACAGGCCCAAATAATAATAGCACACATGGCGTCGTCGGTGCAGGACAGCAAGGCTGAAACCCACGCAACCAATCACCAAAACCACGTCCCAACCTCAGCTTAACGCCACCACAACCTCGCCTCAGCCTGCACTCAGCCTGCACTCAGCTCGACGCCACGAATGCAATAGACTTCCCTCCCAAAAAAAATGATTGAAAAAGGGGTTCATAAGCTGCAGGTAGCTGCCTGGAGAAATCCAAAAACCACGCCTACCTTCTCCAACCGCACCGTCTTCCCAAACCGTCTCTCGACGTCCGACAAACGATGTGGCACCCCTTCGGCACCGCCCCAACAGACCCCGCGCCCTTTTGGAAGAGCGGTCCAAACGAGCGCGGCACGCTGAATATCCTGACGATATGCATCATCACGCTGCTTCTGTGTGCATACACGTCGCTCCATCTCGACATCCCCAAGCACGGCAAGGCAGGCTGGACGCACCAAGGCTGGCGGCGAATCCTGTGGGTAATTGCGGGGCTCAGCGCGCCAGAGTTTGTACGTCCCCCACACATTTCCTCCCCACCGGCCCCCCTCTCGGCCCCGGTCTGATCTTCCTCGTTGTATTTTTGTTTGAGGGGGTGGGTGGGTTGGCGGCGGGGGTTGATGAAGCGACAGGTAGCCTTCATCGCATGCCAACAATGGCTCTTTGCGCGCAAACTCGAGGACCAAATGCAGTCCATCCTCGGACGTCTGGGCCCCACCAAGTCGTCGCCGTCGCAAGACGACCTCGAGGATATACCTCTGATGCGCTCTGATATCCACGGCGCCTCGCATGCGCCAGACCGCATGTACCCTTGGACGCGCGTGCACTCGCACTTTGCGCTAATGGGCGGATATGTGTTCCAGGCGGGCGAAACGCGCAACACGTTGACGGCGCCGGCAGTGCGCAAGCTGGCGCGCAATGCGCCGCGGCTGCTGCCGGACTTGTCCAAGGGGTTTATCCGCGATAAGAGTAAGGCGAACAGCTTGGCCAAGTTTTTGGTGTGCGTACAAACGATTTGGTTCATTGCGCAGACGATTGGGCGGCTTGCGACGGGGCTGCCAATCAGCTTGTTGGAGCTGAACACTCTATGTCACGGGTTTTGTTGCCTGTTTATTTACATGGCGTGGTGGCACAAGCCATTGGATATTGAAGAGCCGTATTTGATCAACGCCGTGGACGGACATGCGAGCAAGGTGTTGGCGTGGATGCGTGAGAAGGACGTGGTGAACGGATGCAAGGGGTTGGAGGCGATGAGCATCGATGGCGTGGGGGCGGCGGCGAAGGAGCAGCATCCGAATCTGCCGAATTATTCGCTGGTGTATGTGGACGACATAGTGCACGGGACAGATGACGAGGAGACGAAGACATCGACGCGCGACAACGTCAAGGCGGCGAGAGAGTATAACGCGCGGAGCCACCGGGTTGCAGAGATTGTAGAGCCAGAATACAATTCGCAGTGGGGGATGATTGAGGAAAAGCAGTATCTGAAATTATATCCGGGGCAGCAGGTCCATGGATTTGTGCTGTACTTTGACAGCAATCTGACGCCGCACCCGGCGCGCCAGGACATCCATCTCGCGCTTTCCATGGACCGACTAAACCGGCTGAAGCTTGTGCAGGCGCTACGGAAAGGCGAGGGCATGACAAACATGTGGGCGTTTGGCATCAAGAGACCAGGGAACGAGGCGATCATGCTGGATGAGAGCTCCATCTTCACATCCTCAGACGACACGCTGAATAAGTGGAAGCGATCAAAGTTCATGTCGCCCAGCGCCGTGCTCTACACGGGGTTGCTGGTGGCCGGGAGTTTGTATGGGGCGGTCCATTTGTTTGCGTGGAATGGCCCCTTTCCGACCAGGATTCAACGGATGATGTGGCGCGTCTCTTGCATCATTATATCCAGTCCCCTGGTGTTGATTATTCTCTTCTATGTGGGGCTAGTTATCACGGTTTACTGGTGGGCATTCCTCGATGCGCTCGGCAATTGCTTCAAAGTGTTCGGCTGGATGGTTAAATTCATAAGGTGGCTGAAGAGCTCGGATGTCGTGATAGGTCTTATGAGTCTGTTGCTCCTGCTGCTTGCGGGCATTGCGGGCATCGTTTATGTCGCGGCAAGGCTATACCTTGTGGTAGAGTGCTTCATGAATGTTGCACATCTGCCAGACGGCGTGTTCCAAGAACCGGAGTGGAGCCAGTATATCCCACATTTTGGAGCTGGATAGGATCGAAGTAGTTGAAATCAAATTTCAACAACGTACATTACTGCTCTGTATACTAGCATATTACACTACACACCTGCGCGAACATCACCATCCGGACTATGCCCAATAGTCCAGCTAACCGCGAAACCACGCGGCGGAGTCCTAAATGCACCTACCCCTAAAAAGCAATTCTAAGGCCGCTCTAATCCCCAATGCATCCACCAAACATTTCCTTTCCTTAAAAGACTGACTACCACGCATCACTCAGCCAAATGCACCAAATTCACCTAGCTGGCCCCCCCCCCTCCCCTCCCCCATGCAAGTCTCTTCACCACGCTACCCCATGCCATGCAAAACCCGCTCACTCCTCTCCCCCAAACATATCCGCAACCCCCACCAATCCAGGACTTCCCCCCCTAACAATCCCCCTCTGCTCGACATCAACAACCATATACCTATCTACCTCACTCTTCTTCTTAACCTTCCGCTCAATCCTGCCCTGATCATAAATACTCACGCCCTTGATCCCACTCAGCAAATCAAGCACTATACTCCTCTGCACCCGTTCATCCCCCCCTTTGCATGCGCGCAACTTCGCCAGGCGGCGATCTACACGATAAACATCGGACATACCAGGTAAAGAAAGTATAATGGCGCGGGGCGTGTCTTCGTCGAGGTGAATGATAGCCGCGATAAGGGAAGCGAGATCCTTTTGGGAGTCGACAAAGTAGGGGTCGTGCAGGGACGTGATTGCTGATTTGAGGATGGTGTTGGTGAAGTAGGTGTGGATGGGGGAGGGGTCTTTGAAGCGGGGGAGGAGGGTGCGGAGGACGCGGAGGATCATGACGACGGAGCGGGTGTCGTGGACGCGGAGGGTGGAGTTGCAGAAGAGGAGGATGGGTTCGAGGACGGCGGGAGTAGAGAGGATGAAGGTGTTCATCGGTGGGCTATTAGTGTCGCGGCGGTCGTTGTCTTGGCGGGCGAATTCTGGGTGGGTTAGTTTAGTTGGAGAGCGGTGGGTAGGGTTGGATTTACCCTGTCTTGAGTCGAGCAGGACGGCGACGAGCGAGACTGACGAGTATGTGAGCTGCCGCAAGATACTCTCTGTCTTCATCTCGTCTGTCAAGTTATCATTATCGCCTGACTCGGCCACTTGGCGCGCAACCTCGTTCCACTCGGCGGAGATCTTACTGTCAAGTTCTCGGAACAAACCTTGTATCATTGGCGGCAAAAAATGAGCCCTCAGTTGCGCTGGACAACCCTCGATCAGATGTGTTGATACTGTTAGTAACACCGAGAGATGGTGTGCGGTGAGAGCATGTGCGTGTCCGAACAGCGCTTCACTCAACGGCCCGGGAAGATCCTGTATGCCATAAAAGAAATCGCGAAATCGCGTCAAGGAGTAGAGGATGTAGTACGAGCTCTCCCTAATCTGCCGTACGGTTCCTCGTACGGTGGATGCGAAGCCCTCGTATGTGGATTTCGAGCCGCTGACCCTCGCAAAGAAGTCGTCTCGGCTCTCGGTGGAGATACCGGCTTGCCAGAAACGGTCGGTCAACACTCGTCGAATGACTTGTTGTAGCTCGATGGGGAGATGTGACCAGTTGCTGTCGATGTCGTTGAAGGCTTGCGCATGGCTCACAAGTTGGAGAAGGTTTGGGAGGAGGATGGGAATCGCTTCAGCCCACAGGATAGCAGCGCTCTCATACGCTGGCGTACCATCACGCAGCTTTTCTGTCGAAGCCGCAAGAAGGGTTTTGGTGAGCCGCAGTGGAAGCTGCTGTGATCGCTCGAGAATTGAAGCTTGTAGAGCCCGCCCATCACTCCCCAGCGACTGCTCTGACCAATCGTTGACGCCTCGGAAGTTGTTCGCAGACAGAAAATCGGGTAATCGGCCCATGCCCAAGATACTACAGAATGACTGGAAATTGGTGATGGCGCTTGCAAATTCGTCATTCTGCCACGCGTCTTTGACTTGGTTCAGCATGAGTCGCATGCGCTCTTCTTGCGTGTTCCGATCCAGGATGTTACTTCGGTGAATGATGATGAAAAGAAACGCGGAGTAGGCCATCCGTTGGCGTTCGTCAGTTGTTGGATCGCTCGTCATCTGGTTGATTTTGTTTTCAAGTTGCTCGTAAACGTTCATAAAGTCATCAGCAAACTTCATGGCGAGTTTCTGCATTTCGAGGCTGCATATCCGCTCGAGATCCTTTACGGCATCCGAGTATACTGGATAATCTGCGTTATCTGCCAGCCGGATCATAAGCATGTATTCTAGGAAAGTAAGGGCAAAGGCCGGACGATCTCCGAGCGCTTTTGTTGCGAGTGTGGAAATTAATGAGATCATTTTCCTTGCAATCTCTGGGTCTTCGAAGCGCGCATTCAACACCTGCCTGCCCCACTGCTCAAATGAATCCTCCAAGACATTTCGCTTTCGTTCATCCTCTTGCATGTTCTCCCCTGCGCTCGTCAACCACTTCAGATAGCCTTTTAGCGCCGCATCGATAACAGTAACCTGGGCATCAACCCTGAGGACGGTTGTAGAATTTTTGGTGAAGGTTGCTTGTTGGAAAGGAGGCTGTTCACGATAAAGATTCTGGAGGATGTCGGTCGCTTGGCCAAGAATATGCTCCATAGCCTCGGCAGGCATCCAGCGCACAAGAGTCTCAATCATATCTGCACAGAAGCGACGATAATTGCCCAGAAAGGCATGCCGTTCGGGAATTGTGTCGATGTCCTCGTTGAGAAATTGCAGCGTGATATCGTCAGAGTCTTCAGGAAGTGATTCATATCGTATTAATCGCGAGCAGGAAGTCTCCAGCAGACCGCCAATGAGGGACTTGATCGTATCGTTTTCGCGAACGACGGGCGACCTGAGCAGCTTCGTCCAGCAGTGAAGTACGGGAATGGAGACGACAAGACTCGGGTTGCCCATGATGTCGAAGAGAAAGCCAAGAATGCCTGCAAAGTCGCTGCCATCTGGGATACTCCGGGGCTTCTGCTCGATAAACAGACCCAGGCTATTGGCCAGCTGCGCCCTATTAGTAAACATTTAGGGGTCGTGCAGATGGCACGTGACGACTAACCTCAGACAGTTTCTTGCACAACGTGTATTTCTGGTCATCCAAATCGGTGGGACTGAGATCGGCTATTGTCCAATTGTATACTTCTCGAAGGAGCGCGACGCTGCCGGGCGTAAACATTGGACATACTAACTCGACAAACTCATCGTCGTGGAGATGATGGCGGCTGTAGATGGCCTGCAGCACCTCAATGGCAGCCTATGCTGTTGTCAGCAATCTTCAGTATGTCGCAATAGCCTTAACTAACTAGCTGCAGCTCTACCACAGGCACGGCAAGGGCTTTGCAAAGCGCCTCGATGACCTGGGTTGCGGCGATTGCCTTTGGTATTATCCAGGGCATAGCCGCCCGCAGCGCATTCATCGTCTTGACCGCGCACGTCCGAAAGGCATCTTGATGCTGGTAGTCCTGGGACAGGCACCAATGCAGGTTGTCGCAGAGCCTCTTCAGCCAGCCCTCGTCGCCACAGCGCAGCTCCAGGTTCTTGTCGCGCGAGGGCAGCTGTTCCTGCAGCACTATGACCGGCGTGAATATTTCGACGCAGGCACGGCCCAAGTCGCTTCCTCGCAGGCCTGCGGTTGGGTCTTCGCGATTGAAAACCTCTTCGGACAGCGTCTCGAGCACGTAGAGCACGACGGCCTGGTGGTGCAGCGAATTGGACCACAGCGCCACGAACTGCTGGTCCATGTCCAGCCACTCGGCGCCCCAGCTGCGCTTTGCGATCTCGGTCCAGAGCTGGGCGACCTTGTTCCTCAGGTAGACGGGGTCGCTGTCCACGATGTTGGTGGCCAGCTCGATGACATAGCGCCTCAGCGCAGAGCCCTGCTCGGCGGTAAACTCGTCCCAGCCGTACTTGATGGAGTATTCCAGCATGGTGAGGCCATAGTGGCGCAGGGCGGCGGGCTGGGAGCGGTCGTTTGCGAGGGTGTAGCCATGCTCGGGGGCTTCGTGGTGCCGCTTGGCCTGCTCGAGGTACTCGGTCGCTTGTCGGCGGGTGTCGTTGGTCGAGGCTGGGGCGTAGATGGCCTGCAGCGCCTCGAGCACCTGGGAGAGATCATTGTGCGCGTGGCCGCCGCCATTTGTTTGGCGAGTCTGCGGGGCCTGGCGTGCCCCAGCGTCCATGATGGAGGCGGCCTAGTCGAGGCAAGACTGCGTCGCCGCAGAGAACGGAGACGAAGAAGGCGGTCGGGGGGAGAGAGACGGGCAGAGACGGTTTTCCAGAGGGAGACGGGGGAAACAGGCAGAGACGCAAGCTTTTCTGCGGCTGCGCGTGTTCGCTGCGGCTGCTTGCGCTGTGGGTGGAGTCAAGGTGAGGGTGCGGTTGATGGGCAAATGAACAGATGAACAGATGAACAGATGAACAGTCAAGCCAGAGACTGCTAGCCACACCTATCGACTATCTCCAAACCCGGACCCCAGGCAGATGCAAGCCGGTGATGCGCCGAGCTGAAGAGCGCAAATTCACGTCATGTGCAAGTCTGTCTGGACGGGACAGTGCCAAAAGTTCGCTTTGATTCCCTGTGTCACAGTTGCCGCCTGCGCTCGGCGCCCCAGCGCGTTTTGCCAGCGCGCGGTGTCAGCTGCCGCTGCCGCTGCCGCTGCGAACACACTCTACACATCACGCCCGGATATCCTGCAGCGCCCACGCTGCCGTCTTGCAGCCCTCTGCACACCCAGCGCACGCAAATGCAGCGCGCGCGCGCACATGGCTACCAAAAATGCTGACGGCGTGACCTGAGCATCGCGTGACATTGCAGCGGCCGGGCCCTAGCACCGAGCGCGTCCTTCCTTACATGACCACACAGCTCTGCTTCTGGCACTGCGCCAAGTACCCCTCCTCCTCCTCCGTCCCCAGCACATTTCCTGCCTTCCTCACCACTCCCTTCACCACCAGCGTCTGGTCGCCCTCGGCATGCCACCACCGCAGCGTCTGCTGCACCGCCCCGTTTTCTTCGCCAGAGCTTATGGTCCACTTGCCCCCACTAACCTCCACGCTCGCCTGTCCCGTTGGATAATGGAACTCAGGCAAGTAGACAAGTGTTGGCGTATCTTCGGCCGTCGAGCTTGGTGCGGAAAGCGCGAGCTTGAATGTGCAACTTCTGAGGTCAAACACGTAGGATGAGATGGAGCCGTGGACAGCTACAGGCGCCGGGCGAATGAATGCTTCGGCAGCCCGTAGCCCTCGCACATCGCCTTCTGTTCTGCTTGCATTCATGCCCTCCTCCGTCACTGTCTTCTTGAGATTGGACGGCGTTACGCTGAGCGTTTCTGCCGACTGCGCCCGAGAGAACGACGGTGAAGCTGTGTCGAGTGATGCACGAGAGTCAGCCGGCGAGAAGGGGCCTGCAGGCACTGCTTTGTCGTCCAGCGAGAAGATGGAGAGATCTTCACCGTTCCACCGATCGCCCCAGTAGTGATTATTCTACGACGCGTCAGCATTGCCCTCATGATGCGGTCAGAGAGTGCTTACTGTTACGACATATGTCCAAAGCGTGAAACCGTTGGCCTGGCTCTCTTCCAGCGCGAAGTGGTTGGCGTCTAACGCTGCGATCTGGCTGCTATAATTGCCTGTCTTGTATGCATACTTGTCGTCCATGTCATATGGGATGCCAATCTCTGTGAAAATGCATGGATGGATACCCATGTTTTCTATGCCTTCTTCTCGAATAGCCCTAAGTTGGTGTGCGAAGCAATTTCTTATTGCCGTCTCTCCAATCTTGATAGCGAAGGCCGGCGTAAGGTACTTGCCTCGTAAAACACCAAAGACATCAACGTTCCAGACACGGTTCCTGACCATGTCAGAATAAACATATTGACCAATCACATGCGACTCACCATTTCTTAGTCAGCAGCGTAATGCCATCGTAAAAGTGCGGCGAGAATATTATATTGGGATCATCATCTTCTGTTCCTTTGATCGTAGGCGGTATTTCCAGTACAGGTGGTTGTAAGAACATCAACGAGTCCGGAAATATCGACTTCACCATCTTGCTGTGCTTTCGATAGTAAGCCAGCCAGTAGTTGTTCGTAAAGTATTCGTAATCAATTGTTGCGCCGTTCTTGGGATCTATCCCAAAGTAATCCTTCTTGAGGACCGTGTCACTTGCGGGGTCCCATACGCCATGCTGTGCCCATAAGCATTCGCCCAATCGCCAACCCGGGTCGCGTTTCCAGCCGTACTTGGTGTCATCATAGTCTTGCGATAGCCATGCAGATTTGCCTTGTGGGTCGACCAATACCGAGCCAGATTTGTAGGGCCCCATGCCGCCAAAATCCCAAGTCTCGATCTCGCAAGCTCTGCCCGATCCGGTCAATATCGCCTGCCAAGCAGTGGGTGACGTGCCCTTCTTTAGCCGTTGCTCTTTCGGAATCATAGTGATGTCCTGGTAGCTAATCAAGCCTCTGTTGGGCTCGTTTACGCTCTCCCAGCCCACCACTGGGTCGTATTCTAGGTCGCCCGCCCCATGTATGCGTTTCGCCAGGTGTCCATATGCGCCGATGAAATGGTCTTGCAGGTAATCCTGGATGTTCTTGCCATCGATGATTGCCTTTGGCGCAAAGTCTTTGCCACCAAAGAAAAGCGTGAACATGACCTGGCAAACAAGTCGTGTGTAGTTGGTCGTCCAGATCATTTTGGGGTAGGTGCTAGGCTCAGGGTAGGTATTGTGTACGAGGGCGGCTTCGGTAACGCCAAAGTTCTCTGGATCGAGGCCACACGCATAGAGAGTCCACATGGGCGCTCCTGAGCCACCGGAGAATCGTGACCACTGCTAGGAGTCAGATAGAAGGGTTGGTTTGCTATAAGGCTACATACAACATCCTGATGAGGATCCATGAAGATATAGAAGCCATATTCCTTTGCCTTGCGCAGTATGCTGATTGTGTGCTCTATCCACTCCTCGTCGTACTTTCCTGGGCCTGCATGCTCGATTGCCTCCCAGGTAAAGACATAGCGTATGGTATTGTAACCCCAGCTGCGCAGCCGCGAGAAGTGCGTGGCTGCGTCATCTAGGGAGAATGGCCGATTTACAAACGAAACATTGTCACCATCAAAGAACCTCTCTGGCTCGTAGGAGGGGATATCTGGGGTTGCAGGGAACTTTGCATCCGCGGCACAGTTGATGCCATGCAGCACGACTTCCCTGTTGGCAGAATCGCGAAAGGTGCGTCCGTCGATACGTAGGCGGATAGATGACATGCCTTGGAGGAAGAGGCGGCAGAGGGAGGGTGAACTAGATCAGAGGAAACAGATAAGAAGGCGGTAAGGGCAGAGCGCGTTGTTCCCATTATATTTGGGGCATGGCGGCCATCACCACCTGCGCGGCCAGCACTTGATCCCTGATCCCTGCCGCATAAGTACGGTAAAGTGGCAATGTGGTCATAGCGCGTGTCCTGAACCGATGTCCGCGATGAAAGGACAAGTTACAACTTCAATACGGCCACGCCAATATAAACCCCGCCCTCCGCTCCGCCCACGACATGATATAACAGGGCGCACCGCTTCCTTTTGCTCCTCCTGTCCCTCCTACCCAGAGTCACTCATTAGCACACGCCGCCTGCTTTATCGCCTGTAGTCATGATTCTGCGGCTGTCCTCCCTCGCCCTAGGCCTGCTCCCTCTTGCGGCCGCCCTTTCCCCTGCAGACATACCTACCGATCTGCCCGTGTCGCAACTAATCAAGGATGCCAGCGCGAAGCTTGCTACCGGAAATACGCACGACGCCCTCGTCTACTTCGACGTGGCCATCACCCGCGACCCCAAGAACTACCTTACCTTCTTCAGGCGGGGCGCTGCCTTCCTCTCGCTTGGCCGCACCCTGCAAGCACAGCACGACTTCGACAAGGTTTTGGAGCTGAAGCCCGGTTTTGAAGGCGCCCTAGTGCAAAGAGCGAAGATTCATGCAAGAAAGGCTGACTGGGCGGCCGCGCGCAAGGACTACGAGGCCGCCGGCAAGGTCGATGACATTGCACAGCTAGAAGAGGCCCAGGGAGCCGCCATTCTAGCCCAGGAGGCGGCCGACAAGGGCGACTGGGAGTCATGTGTGTCCCACGCAGGTACAGCCATCGTAGTGGCCGGTGGCGCCTACGACCTGCGCAAGACCAGAGCCCGGTGTCGCTTCGAGAAGGGCGAGGTCATTGAGGGCATCAGCGATCTCCAGCACCTCCTCCAAATAAACAAGGGCGACATCCTGCCCCACCTCCAGAGTTCAGCCATGGCCTTCTACTCTCTGGGTGAAACCGACAAAGGCCTCAAGCACATTGCCCAATGTCTACAATCAGATCCCGATTCCAAGGCCTGCATGAAGCTCAGAAGGCAAGAGAAGAACCTCGAGAAGAAGCTGAAAAAGGTTCGATCGTACTTTGAAAAGCGACAATTCGCAACCGCATCAAAACTACTCATTGATCGTGGCGAGGACGAGCCCGGCCTTCTAAAAGAAGTCTCCGCTGACTTTCAAGACTATGTCAACGCCGGCTACATTTGGAAGAATTCGCCCCAAGGTCTCTACCAAGACCTCCTCGAAAAAACCTGCGAAGCCTACGTCGAAATGGGCAACCACAAAAAAGGCGCCACCTACTGCGCCGACGCCCTCGCCCTCAACCCCACCTCCCTCTACGCCCTCATCCACAAATCCCAACAAGAGCTCGACGCCGATGACTTCGAAGCTGCCGTGCGCACCCTCGAATCCGCCAAAGAAACGCATCCCAACTCCCAAAAACTACACGACCTCCTCTCAAAAGCCCACACCCTCCTCAAACGCTCCAAAACAAAAGACTACTACAAAGCCCTCGGCCTCACCCGCGACGCCGACGACCGCGAAATCAAGCGCGCCTACCGCAAACTCTCCAAAATGCACCACCCGGACAAGGCGTCTGCCCAAGGCATCACGCCCGAGGAGGCGCAGAAGAAAATGGCCGCTATCAACGAAGCCTACGAGGTCCTTTCTGATCCCGAGCTCAAGGAACGCTTTGATCGCGGTGACGATCCGAATAGTACCGAGGGCCAGCAGGGCAATCCCTTCCAGGGCTCGCCGTTTGGCGGCCAGCAGTTTATGTTTAGGCAGGGCGGGGGCAGCTTTAAGTTCCAGGGCGGTGGGGGTGGGTTTCCAGATGGGTTTCCGTTTTAATAGCCTTTTTTAAGGGTGGAGTTCTGCATATGTGGCGTTGGATGATACACGTTGTGAATGTGATACGTTGAGCGGTGTGTTTCTTGGTATACATTGTGCGTATAGGAATTAACTCGTAATCGAGAACATTCTTCCATTGTGGATGTGCGTGTTCATTGTTAGGTCACTTCCTTGTTGTTGTTTCTTTGTTTAGGCGATGGATATTGTTCTTTCATAGCTTGAACGTGCGTATAGTTCCGTTGCTGATATATTTCCCAGCTTCGCCCCTTCCACACTTACTCCTACCTCGATATACATTCTTGCCTCTAGTTCTTTCATTCGCTTCCTCTAGCGCCATGGCTTGAGACCCGGACGAATAAAATGGTGCAAGTGTCCGCCGGGGCCTGTTCCTTCAGCTATACGATCTACTTCTCAAGCCATGGCGCTAGTTTATGTAGTAATTGTAGTACTTGTTGAGTAAATTTGTTGAGATTAGCTAGTCTTGGTAGCTTTACTTCTTAGATGTAGGATCTGGCGAGTATGTACTTGTAACGCGAAAGGGCGGCAGATATTGGTTATAGTTATATAGCTGTAGCGGGCTAGGGGGAGAGGAGGAAATTGAACCCAAATTACCCTCCATGGAGGCTGGGACGAACTCTTCAGCCCGACTACATTTACGGCCGGGATATATATTTTAGAAAGATGGATGCACGCGCCGGTTTCGACCGAGCTGTTGCGTTTCCGTCAAAATTGCGACTTGATTTTATTAGCATAAATCACGAAATTTTTGCAGTTTGTCAAGGGCTCTATATCTATCCAAATACCTTCGTCGTGTACGAACGTAGTCCCACACCGCTACGCTATACAAAACAAAAAAAGGTATCAATACTCAATCGATGTTGATTATGGAGCGTAGAACAGTAAATATAAGGTCTATCCCTGAGTTACGGGACGCACGGTGTTGCGAGACAAAGCAGGGGTACTTTGACTTTAAACAATTATATCTCTCTTATAGTAGCTAATTCTTGCTACACCTTAGGCGGAATAATTTCTATACCTCCTTGAGGCATCTCACGCTCTGTTTGGTCTAAGGACTACAATCGCCACCACCCCCTTATACCTAAGGCGCGCTAGCTTTCTTTTACGGGAAAACCCTATCCTTTCCATACGCCACCACAACAAAGCCTTAGGTTCCCAAATTACTCATGGGTGGTCGCATCTAGCCCCTAAGAATCGAATTTGGCGATATTAAGCTACCGCCGGCCTTATGACTGGCGTGGCACGCGGATTTATGCAATCTCGCTACCCTAGCCGGTACTTCTGATCAGTGCAGCTTCCAACTTCGGCTAGGTGATTCAACCCTAGATATCTTAGCGTTGTATTATTTACTTGTATCATTAACCTGCCACTTGTTAGCTGTCAGCATGTAGCTATGCTTAAGGTCATCCGAATGCAAGCGCCTTCGCACTTAAAAATTACCGTTGCCATTATGCCATCATCGCAGCGCCTGATTTATAGAGAGCCCCCTTTCGTCGCTAAAAGGACTTCTCCCGCTATAATACTATTATTAAGTGGCGATCTGCGGCTATGCCGCAGGTCAGGCACCTCCATACCAGGAAATATTTGCTTACTAACCAACCCTAGTGATGCATACACAATCTGCTACTATGTTTCTGGAGAATACGCCCTTCTGAATTATGTCTTCTGGGTTTGCAGCTAATAAAGAATGAGAAAAATCATTAACGTTTTGGATCTGAATCTGCTTCGAATTCATTCGAAGCCACCTTAGCCAACCCCTACACGCCAAAGTGGATGTACGGCGCCCAATATAACGCGCTTTGGAATGTACTCTCACAACTCTCGTCGCAAACCTCCTCATCGATAAGCTCTGCGTCTCTCGCCTCTTTCATTAGCTCAATTTGACCGTCTCGTAACGTCTTGACCGCCCGATGGAGGCCCTTGCACACCGCCGTATCCGTCATACCTTCGTCCCGGATTGTCTCGTACACCACCCTAGCAACGTCTACACAGTGACTATCGGATACTTCCCAGAGCGTTCCTATAACATGCCGGAACCCCGCAAGCTGGAATGCGCTCGCTAGATGGATTCCCTCATCGACAAGCCTACCCACCTTGTTCGTGCTGGTCGAGCAGGCCGACAGATAGCCGAGGAACGGTGAGCTCTCTTGAATTCTGTGGTCGCGAAGATCTCCTACAGTTAACGGGTTCTCCTTCCAGTCATCCAGCAGCAGACTGCTTCGCGATGGATCTTGAGGGTCCGAACGTCCATGGCCAGCAAAGTGGAAAATCTTACAGGTCCGCAAGTGAGCCAGAACTTCTTCCCTGCGCCGTAGCGGCATAACCGCTTTAAGCTGTAGCGATGAGCAGAGGTCGGTCAACATTTCTACTTCTCTGGCGGCGAAAGGAAGGACTGAGCCCCCCGGGAGGCATGGGGTCTCTTGCATGGCAACTAGGAGAGCTCGCTCTGGCGCGGATTCGGTGGTTCTACGGACGCTATGTCGGCGCCCGTATACTAGTGCCTTTACAGACGAACTGTAGGATGACATAACTCTATCAAGAACTGTTTTGGTGGATGCCTTGGTGTGATATCCAGCCGCATGAAGTGGAAAATGGCTTAGCGCTCCTGTTGGAATCCACCATACCCGAGGCCAGTTGTCAGATGGCAAATTTTGGTATCCTAATGCATCCAAGATAGGTTCTACAGCGACTTCCCATAGCCACTGTAAGGTTGATGTCGACCCAACTAACTGTTGTTGGACTCTTTCATTTAGCTCCTTCTCCGTTAGATTGGGCAATGGTAACATCCTGACCCGATGATGTTCAACAAGAAACGCATCGCAACGGTACGAGCTTACGTTAATGACGACGACTGGGCCTTGGTCCGCAGCAGCCATTAATTCGTTACGAGTTGGTGGGAGGAGGAAGTTCTGGAAACCAGGCAGATCACGTATTTTTGTAATAACTTGATTGAATTCGCGGTCTGCTTCAAACCGTCGATTAGCTTTAGACTTCCATGAAGGTGCTGCATCGCCCACTGGAGTTATCCCACTAGAAGGCGAGTCCAACTCATTCCGAAGAGACTCAAACTCCGCTGCCAATCTAGGATGCTGCTCTTTTAGGTCGGAAATGTCTGTGCGCATTTCTAACAAGAGACCGGCGATAACACAGCGGCCTAGCTCTAATAGCTCTAAAGCATATTGCTCGTCTTTTCCTGCATTTAGAGTGATAGCTGTAGCCATAGAAGCTAAACCAGCAAACTTTCCGAGTATATGCTGCTTGTCATTATTGTCCAATACCCGCGGGCTTATAACTGGGAGAAGCTTTATAGCGTCTTGCAGCAACTCGTAGGATTCTTCCCAGTTTTGCTGGGAGGCGAGAACATTGGCGGCACACCGGGCCAGAGAAACGCGCATAGATGGCGGAGAACTATGGCAAGCCCAGCCTTTCTTAAAACAGGACAGGGCACGGCTACAATCGTCCATTGACCCAGTCTGGTCAAATCGCCTGCCAAGCCGGTTTCCAAGGTTGGTCAAGATAGCAGCTCGATTAGGGTGGTCTTGAGGAGTAGTATCGACTGCTATGTTGGCGGCATCTACAGCACGGTTGAGATCGTCCATTGACTCAGTCCGCTCAAATCGCGTGCCAAGCCAGTTTCCAAGGTTGTTCAGCCTGCCAGCTCGATTAGGGTGGTCTTGAGGA
>JALNQA010000171.1:0-21518 GCA_028456235.1 Ophiosphaerella narmari | reverse complement strand
TCGCCATCGCGATCGCGATCACCATCTCGATCGCCACCAACGTCACTTCATCAACGTCAACTCATCAACGCGAGCCTTTGAGTCAGCCCATGGGTCAGCTCGTAATTGAGCTCGTGTGTGGGATGATTGCAGTCAGCTGCTGGCTGAGTTGGCTGAATTGGCCATACAATCTGACAATAGCACAGCACAGGGCGCTCGTATTCGTCGAAATCCCCTCGGATATGGATGGCGGAATGCTCAGGTGTTGGAAATGATTTGCCATTCAAAACACTTCCCAAATGAGATGTTTTGCCTATAGTCCACCCCGTTGTTCGACCTTTCTTGATAACGTCGACGTCTGTAGAGCCTTTCAGTTTACGATAATGGTCAACATCTGTACCATGTCGGATTTTCGCTTTCAGCAAGTGCGAGATTCCTTTTACTTTCGTATCAATGTCGCGCCCTGTTGATTGTGTAAGTGCTACCAAGCACCAATCTACAGCCCACCTCAGGTTTTGCCCATTTTTGTCTTTCAGTCCTTGAACACTTCCTTCGTAGGCTGCGGATCTGAAGCCGGAGGAAGCAAATACCTTGCCTATGTTGCGATCAAAGGTGTCTACTTTAGCCTTGCCAGCCGCTATCTTTTGATAATACGATTCGTCGTAGAAACGGGTAGAGGGCGTACCTTTTTGCCGGTTGTGAATGTGACTTTGCAATATCTCCATAGTTCCCTCTAGCCCAAGTTGAACTTCTCGGTGATCATCGTCCGAGGGAGAAACAACTGATATATCATATCCATGGCCAGGTCGTATGCACTCATTCCGAGGAGTATTCTGTCCAGCACAGAGAACGTGATGATTAGTAAGTCCAAAATTTGTACTACTATTCTCCAACATCACTTTGCCCCCAAGTGTTCCGGAACCTTTAGAACCTGAGACCCCGCATGAGGATCCCATCGGGATTTTCGAAGCACCGTATGGTTCCTGAGGGTCAGCAAAGCTAGTAGCGAAAATGCTGTCTCCAAACAGGAGTTCGATATCAAGACCTTCTGGTGCTTCCTTTCGGAGTTTGGGCAATGTGTTGTCCCACCAAGATGACGAGTTGGCATCCCGGGCTGTAATCACGACGGTAGGCCGGCATGAATCCATATCCAAACCTCTCTTCAGTACGTCCAAGCTGATCCACTGATGGTCTTCGATGATGTTTTGGAGAGTGGGAAAGAACCCTTTCCATTTGTTTACAATTTCATCATCCGTTGACTCAATAGGTTGGGTGACGAATCTCAAGCCCTCATGAGCCCTGAAGTCGACAATCTCAATTGCTGCATTGTTGTTTTGGGAGACCATGTACTCGCGAATTTGCCTCAACGCCGCAGGCCAAGGAGTATAATCTCTACCCGGGATGGGATGTACGACAATAGTGAGCGTGAGCCTCCCTTCTTGACCTCGATTAAATCGATATCCGGAGATGGGACTCCCGCCCATCTGGTGCTTTCTCAGGATCCTACTGACTTCCGAGTAGCATTCTTCACTGAAGAGCGTCGTGTCGACCTCTGTAAAGACCGGAAGGACCGGCAGCTTGGGCCAGCCCACACGATAGGGGATTCGAGCATCCATTTCTTCACTGAACTGCTCCATACTGATTGCTGCTGTAGTGTTAAAGGAAGGGTATGGGAACAGTTGAAGGAGAGAATAAATACCTGATTTCCATGAAGCCCCTTGGTAAAGCGGCTTCGAACATGTGCGCGATCCGACTAGCCGTAGAACGGGCTTCTGAGCGACAACGCTGCATAGCTCTCTCGGTGAGAACCGCATTTCTAGTCCTAGTTTCGCCGCGTTTGATATGATCCTGTTCGCTTGCTCGATGTGGCCAATGGTTGTATTCGATGATCTGATGTGGTTGTATTCAATGCAGCGGAGTTGGGAGGTGGGGACCGGGTTACATATGTTCGAGTGCTTTTGAATGCAACGAGTACAGCTTGTCAGCAATCATGAGACCCACTTCAGGCAAACATTCGCGTGCCGGATGACCAGGCCGTAGCGAAAGAGTGAATAATCATAATCATCAATACTTGGGTTGTAACGGGCGCGGAATCATGGCCATAGCCAGAATTCACCTAACCTCCCCAATGATAAAACATGGGTGCGGAGAAAACCAATACAGTGGAAGCGTCCCCCACCTCTCTTAACTCTGCTGCATTAAATACAACCGCATCGGATCATCGAATACAACCATCGGCCACATTGAGCAAGCGAACCGGATCATATCAAACATGGCGAAACTAGGACTAGAAATGCGGTTCTCATCGAGAGAGCTATGCAGTGTTGCCGCTCAGAAGCCCATTCTACGGCTAGTCGGATCGCGCACATGTTTGAAGCCGCTTTACCAAGGGACCTCATGGACACCACCTCGCGGTTTCTCGCGTAGCAAAGCTAGCGCTACGCAGGTATCCGTTCGGTAGATCAAAGAAACTCAGTATGCGCTGCTGGGTAGGTAGCTGAGGGACTTGGATGGAGCTTTATGGCCTGGATGATCGCTTTGTAGCGTGATAGTGCTTTGTAGTTGGATAATGCTTTGTAGCTGGATAATGCTTTGTAACTGGAGAGTGCTTTGTAGCCTGGATGATGATGCCTGGATAATCGATTGTTTGCTACGTCCAACTTCAAACACAGATATCTAAAGGATCAAAGACCACCGGGCTTTTAGAGATGGTTTGATCAAGGTAAACAGAATACTTGTTGGAGTGGAACTTGGAATGTGAGGGTTTAACACACTTGCCTCAAATTTATGTTTCCTCGGTTAGCTACGGACTTGGATCGATAGTAAGTTTTCTGTTATCTTTGAGCAGAGCTGAAGCCCACGTGAAAATCCGGATAATAGTATTATTCACACTCATTGTTCTGTTCACAAAGCTGACCTCTCCATAATATTCAACTTCTATCGATCTTTGACCTCTTACACAGTACAAAGCCGACAAACGAATCCTTTAACCGGCATGGCGAATGGACAGGACATATCATCGCTTTTCAGGATAGACCATTCCTTCCATCGCTTCTGAGAGATGTTCGCCGCGGAACTCTATCATGCCTAGGGCGTGACGAAGAGAACTTAGCGTCGAAGCTACCTCAAGCCGTCTCCACGCGGCCACGTGACATCCAAACATCGTTCATCACCAAGAAAGGGGCTTTTCCCAAAGTTCTCACATGTACGAGAAGGTCAATTGGGGAGCGCGGGTGCGCTGGGAGGAATTCTCTAGAAACGCTTCCCCCAGCGCGAAAAGCGGCGTGGAGATTATTGGAAAGAGCAAACATAACGGCGACGCTGCGGGGGAATGTATGACCGTTGAGAGCGGGCAGGTTGCAGCACGGAGTGCGTCGTTTTCTAGACCACGGACTGAGAAACACCACATCAATCAAAGTAACCATGTTGTATTATTACCGCATATAAACGGTTCCAAGCTTCAGATCCAACGTATGACTTGGAGATCGCGATATCAATCGGCGGGATTTTATGCTCCGTTTGTGAGATGGACAGGCGAGATCTCTCGCAATCCCAACCAAGGGTCAGCAACATAGGAGCCAGGCCGCACGAGTCTTTAACTTTGGCACAGCCAAATGGGATCCCACATAGTTACATCTTGTCAGAAATCAAGACGATCTATACTAAAGTAGGGCATTTGAGTACGGCAGAGACTAAACGAGCAAGCGGCATCAGGGGTTGAGGAAACGGCGAAACTCGATCGTTCCTCTGGGTGATAATTGTGTGTGAACTGCGGCATTCTCGTCGTATTGCTCGATCTAGTTGCGGAGAAGGAGTTGTTCGATAGAAGCCAATTCTTGCCAAACAGGACTATCATGCTTTGGGGTCATCATCCAACCTCAGCCCCTCCATCTGCGCAACCGGCTCCACACCAACCGCGGGATCTTCCATGCCTACGAGTCCAAGCAACGCTTCATCATCAATGACATCCTGCATCTCAGGCTTCTTGTTCGGCTGCTGACCATGCGCAGCCTTGAGCTCCAGGATCTTATCAGCATCGAACCGCTTGTACGCTTTGGGATTTTTCTTTGTCTTCTTGGCGTGCTCCTCGCTCTTGAATTGGTAGCCGCGGATGCGCGGGCCCTGGCCTGTTTTCTCGGGCAATGCAGGCTCGTAGCAGGCGGCGAAGGCGGCGACGTCAGTATCGAAGGTGCCGGCCTGGATGGATGCGCGGACGCCGGCGAAGAAGGAGGTCAGGACGGCGTGGTTGTGTAGTTGGATTAATACCCAACCGAGCATCTCTTTGGCGGCGAGTAGGTGCTGGAGATAGGCGCGGCTGTGTTTTGTGCAGGTGTAGCAGGCGCAAGCTTCGGACAATGGGGTGGCAGAGAAGGCATGGTCTTTGTGCCACATGTCAATGCCTAGAGAATGCCTTACGCTCGACGGGCTGTCCTTGGCGGGTGCCGGGAAGGTGAAGTCGAGAACTATACCAGCGTCGGTAGCATCTGCCAGAAAGGGGACAGTAAAAAGATCCATACCAAGGGCGATATGGCGGAGCAGTTCGTGTGGGCTGGCTGGCGCATGGAAGGAGAGTCTCGGAAGGTGGTGTAGCTCATCGGGCAGGTCGTCGAGGAGAAAGGCATCGTAGATGGCAACGCCACTGACGTGATCCAACATTTCGTCAAGCAGATGCTCCAGGTACCACGACTGCAAGTCACGCTCGATAGGCAACATGGGCGCAAAGATGGCCCATTTCTTGTCTTCTTTGTCAAGCGCACGCCTAGCTGCAATCATATCGCGCAGCCACAGCTCCGTGCGATCACTCATCTTGTCCTTCCGCTTCGTGCCAACAGATTCCTGGCCAAAGGGTATATCGGCCAACGCCACCACCACATCAGGCTGCAGCTTCCGTGTAGCAGCTGCATAGTAGTCTGAGCTCATAGACCTGAAGCCGACCGACGTGGAGAGGCCAACTTCGGTATTTGTGTTTGGGATAGGGGTGGCTATGGGTGGATCGCGACGGGCCCCAAGGATGAGAAGTCGGTCGTCTGGTAGGGCAATGAACCGGCGAAGGGCCTCGGGTACGTCATAATTGAGGATTGGTGGTGTTTGCTGGGGGTGTTTCTCAATGACTATGACGTGTTAGCTAGAAATGTGCGAGCATACGAGCGAGTAGGGACGGCACATGCAGTCCTCGAGCGGCACATAAACGCCGTGAAGATCGTCCAAGCTCTTGCGGAAGTTATCCTGCGATACGTGCGGTATCACGCCCCGGGAGGTATTGCCAATGAATCCCGGAGTCAGAATACTCTTGCGCCCACCAAACGATATACGGGCAAGTCGTGGTGCCAGTGCGCCCGTCGTCTTGAGCAGGGTGAATTCAATCATTTCGGGCGGCAGTTGGTCCAGCGACAGCACGGGGGCTTCATTGGGCATTATGTACGAGCAATGTTTTCCAAAACAGCGGATTATACCAGACCATCTCGGCTCATCTTACGAGAGCTTTGTCGCCAAAGAAGCAATTTCTCCAAGGTGGGGTGCGGCTTGCGAGTGACAGGCCTGGTCTGTGCGACCACGTGACAGCGCGTCGTTTCCCATATCGCCTAGCAGCACCCACGCAGTCATCGTCCAGCCATGTCCATGGTGGGCAATACGCCCATTCTTTTGAACCCGGCTCGGCATATGTCATGAACTCCACGCGACGACTTCCACTCACTACTGTTTCACTATGATAGCTACAACATCCATTCGTCGTTTTCGCAATACCTTTGAATTCTCCTTCTTGTTAGCCCTTCTATCTACAAACCCTTAAACCCTACTTCTGCGTCGTATCTTATCAATGAAAGCCAACTTCAGGAGATCGCTTCTCTCATGGATGGTATCTACACGGCTTTTGTAAACATGATTTTCATCCCACCAACTGCCACGGCTATTCCCTGCAAACGCAACTCGGCTGTACTTCGTCTCCTGGAGATCATGCCGTACATAGACAGCTTCGAGATACAAGAAGATGATGGCAAGCAGCGAACAGACTGGATCTTCTGTGGTGAGTTCATTGACTCCCGCCGCCAGGACCACTTAGATGACAGCTGCGATCCTATACGCGTCGAAAAATACCATCCTTACATGACGCCTGCCATGGTTGGGCTAACTGACTGGGGAAGCGGGGGTTGGAATGGCAATGTCACATTTGTAATGCTATATGATGCCAATACCATCCGGGTATTTGATGGCGATGAATGGGTCAGCTTCGTTGGCCAAGATGATCCAAGGTTCAATACCCCTGAGTAGAATTTTCATTATTATCATGCCAGCGCTGGTGTTTTCGGACACAACGTTAGAGCAAGCTTAGCCATCTTGAACGAACACGATCTAAAGTGGAAAACGTGGTTCCATGCGCCGACCTTACTCAGGAAAATTCTAAGGGCATACCAGTCACTCGCCCGGACGCCATGGCCGACATCTCATAGAGAGGAAGGTTGGAGCGTTGATCCCAAGCTCAAAAGTGATTTACTACGCAGGAATGGCTAGCCGACAGAATTTGACTCAAATCAATTTAATGTTCATCTCATACATGCAAGGCATGCGTCGGCTGGGGGAGGTGCAGTTGAAGCCGCGTACTAAATGATTGAACGCCTCGAAGGAAAATGGAATGACCACCGTGAGGAAAAAGACGAGGGATTCGTCGAGCGGATAAAACGAGAGATCGACTTGCACGAGAACCACATCAATCACGAAAAACACAAATCAAAACGCTGTCTCTCACAATTCAAAGCATAATCACTACGCTGGCTCCTGAATACTACGAAGCCGAGCTCGACAAAGCAAAGCAGGAAATCAAACGATTATGCCCGCACGACATCCGCGTCCAACAAGACGACCTCATCCTATGGGACTTTCACAACATAGAGAAGCAGTATAACAAAGCACAACGCGCCCCACCCCCAGAATCGACCCGTACCTTTGATCTCAACAGTCGCCGCCACTTCGGCACTCTCGATCCCGAAGCCTACGACAACTACGTCGCCAAACGCAAGCAGGAGGCCCATTGGCTTGACCTTGCCTACACTCAACTCCGCACAAAGGCGCTCCGACATTGCGCAGAGACTACTTCCCCAGCCCACGATCCAAGACCTCGTTAAAGCGAGAACCCGGTGTTTCGAAGGCGAAATGATCATTCAACAGGCGTGGGCACGCGCCATGCACGACTTCAAACCTATGTGGCCGGAAGACGCGGAACATCGGTCTGAGGTAGAAGACGGGATGATTGGTAGTGGGCCGTGGCATACTTCGAGGGCTACTAAGAGGTTTAGGCAAGATGGGCCGGACGCTGCGGTTTTGGAGGCGTGGGAGAATTTCGTTGGGAGGAGGTTTTCATGTTAATAGAGAGGGCTACAGCTGGTGATAGTCGAGCTGGAATGTTTGTAGGCCCTTTTTTTTTTTTACAACGCCAGACATTCCGGCTCGACCATCGCTAGCTATAGCCCTCCCCATCAACACGAAAAGTGACTATCATAAGTTATATTAGAGGAAGAACGACGGTGAGTTTGAGCGCAATTTGTACCCAAAAACCGTATTGAGCTGTAGCGGTAGAAGAGTAACTTAGTAAGTAACCACTGTCAAATCTCGTTGCTATATGTAGTGTGACACTTAGTGTGTGTCAGGGTTCCGTCACAAACCTTGGCGACTTTGTAGAGTCATTGTACCCCAATCTCAAAAATTAAGAAACCATACCTCTAATCGAAGTCATCTTGAGCAGCTTGCTAACTATGTCTCACTAAACAATATCTATCATAACCTACAAAGCCGCAGACGTTGCACAAAGTCGTTACCAAAAACGGCGATGCCGAGGCCTAGCACGATCTAGCGTCGAATTGAGCCGAATATATTTCACTTTTCCGACTAGGTATGTAATCCAGCGTCGAAGGTACAATACAACGATATAATGGCGCCTAAATCCCCCGTCATATCTGTCATCGGATCTCTCAATGTCGATCTTGTCACTCGCACGTCCCGAGTGCCAGTCGGAGGGGAGACCCTCACAAGCGAATCTTTCGACATTGGGTGGGGCGGCAAGGGTGCAAATCAAGCCGTAGCATGCGCACGTCTATCTCGCACCAAGAAACAAGCATCGGCAGGCGAAACCTCCGAGATCGAGGTGCGCATGATTGGGGCTGTGGGTGACGATGAATTCCATTCGGGCTTCTTACAGGCGCTGCGAGCAGACGGATTGAAGACGGAAGGCGTCAAGATCTTGAAGGGAAAAAAGACGGGCGTGGCGGTTATCATCGTCGAGACGGGAACGGGCGAAAATAGGATTATGTTTTGCCCGGGGGCTAATTACGATGTGGAAGAGACGGACTTGGTTGACGCGGATGCCAGCGTGGCTCTCTTTCAGTTGGAGCTGCCACTCAACGTGGTATGCGTAGTTCCCTAGCTCTTGGTTTTACTTTTTATCAAACCTCTGACATGAAAAAGGTGCTCCACAACATGAAAGTAGCACAGAAGAAAGGCGTGGAAACAATCATCAATCCGGCACCTGCAGTTCCACTGCCCGCAGAAGCGTATCAAGGTCTTGGGCATCTTATTGTCAACGAAACCGAAGCTGCGATACTTTCCGGCATAGAAAACCCAACAAACTGGGACGAAGTTGCCGCAGTCTTCATCGCCCGAGGCGTCAAGAACGTCATCATCACCCTCGGCGGCGAGGTAAGTCCCGACAGCCAAAGCACAGCTTAATCTAAATTAACCAAAATCCAGGGCGTGTTCTACAAGACGGCGAAACAACAGTCAGTTTCTCAAGGAGGCCACATTGTGCCTGCTAGAAAAGTCCAGGTGGTGGACACGACGGCTGCAGGTGATACCTTTGCGGGAGCGTACACCGTTTCAGTAGCGCGTTGGAAGGCAATGTCTCATGGGGCTGACTTCGACCTCGATGTAGCAATTGCACATGCTAATCGTGCTGCGTCGATGACGGTCCAGAAGGCGGGCGCACAGTCGAGTATTCCGTGGGCGGACGAGGTACCAGAAAATTGATGAATAAATATCTACCGCATGGCCGCGAGAGTTCTTTCTATGTGGCAGAGTATCTCGAAATTATTTATACCTGTTCGTAGTTCAATTTCAGAGGCTTGTCGTCCGCCCTTGCTGGGCTTCATGTGGTGTAGAAAAGCAAGATATCTACTTATATCGCTGGCTAGCTGATTTCATTTCATTTCCTCTTGTAATTAGCGCTGCACCACAACCTTATAAGTAAAATAATGCCTAGCTTAACTTCCCTTGAACCCTCCTGGATGCTATCTCCAATTGCTCCTCGCTGTTTCATCGACCACCTCTATAGCCTTGCTTCCTCAGCGGTAGTCACCAGACTTAAACTCTAAGACGGTTTTCCGTGCCTATTGCGACCAACCTTTTACCAACAATGAACTCTGGAACGACACATCCTCACTCGTGAGCCTACCCCTCTCCACTCGTTACCAATCGATGTTCAAGGTTCCTACCGTCATCCAAATTCTCCCAAGAGCTTTGCACTAATCACTCTTGCGAGCAAATGCCAATGTGAAACTATTCAAATGCTTCACCTGCCACACCAGCTTCGCTCGAAGGTATGCCGTTTCATTCTTGTCTTTCTGCTTGGTGTACTTCTGATCCGTAGCGTTTGTTCGTGAGCCAACCGACTTTCAGGGACCTTGTTCAACGACACTATGCCGTACACAACCGCAACCGAAACAACGAGGAAGGCTTGCCACCGCAGGGTATAATAGCCAAATGCGCCGGGCGTACACCAATTGCTTGCGGCAACTGCACAAACACCAATACTAAGTGCGACAAGGAATTTACATGTAGCCGATGTACTCAAAGATACCCGAAATGCACCAAGCGTCTAATAAAGCGAGCATCGGGGGGCGCTCGGAGAACCGGTGGTCCACCGGAGGCAGGAGCTGAGAGTGGGAGCTCGAGTAAGAATCGGAGCAATACGGAGTTTCGAAGTCGGTAAGTAATGAAAACCTCGGATAACTCTTGGTCAAATGAATCACACTTTACTAATTGCTACTGCAGTCCCACCTATTCTTGGGTTGTGGTCGACCTATCCCCTTTCCATGATACGGCACCACTACTCTAGGTGACGGCGTTTAGAGCCCCCATGCCCGAACTCGGGCAGGCACAAAGAGCACCAGAGTAGCCTGAGATGTTTGATCAGGTGCATGAGGTCTCCAACGAGTACTCCTCAGTAGGCTCAGGAGCTCAGCCACCGATTCTAATAGATCTCTTCCGCTACTTTCTCGACGACGAGATAATCGTCCAGGAAATCCAGGAGATGCACCTCGCTCCCATGCACTTTCGTCTGCTGCTTCACCCGCTACAGACGCTAGTATGCGAGTACTGCCAACTCCTCAACTGCTTGTCTGATAGCGTGACTTCTCGATCGCTAAACAAAGCGCTAATTGCGGCGTCGACTCGTATGCGCCTTGAAGAGGTACAGGTATTGGTTCGATCTAGCGCAGCAGCGCATAGAGTCCAATCCTATCTCCCCATGATGCGAGCCAACCTTGTCATGCTCCATCTCATCAGCATGAACGCCGCAACCAACTTCCCTGAGATTGAGCATCTTGCGCGGCGAGAGGGTTTTAATAGCTCGAGCCCGCAGATGCTTTGGATGCACAAGGGGTGCCTTTCGGACGTGCAGGAAGCGATTACTCACGCCGGCCAGATTCTTCGTCTCATCAGAGAGATTCCTGGAGGCATCCATCCGCAATGGTGGCCCGGCATCATCTATCGAGCCGCGCTCGTCATATAGACCGAATCACCGACCCACAATGAGTTCATCAGTCGCAATCAGCAAGGGGTGTACCAACTGCCCAGTGCTACCTTTTCCGTTGATCGTCTACCATCAGACCATCAGGACATCCTCAGGCATCTCTCTCGGCGAGAAGGCATCCCAACTCTTACCATACGGGATGGTATGCCCGCACTGTTGGACAACGGCTTTGCTGTTCTCCATCACCGTATCAACGTTATAGACGAAGGCGTTGCAACCAGGTTCTCAGATGGTATCCGCAGCAAGCTAGAAGAGTTAACCAGAGGATAAAAGACCTCACTTTCCCTCTCACTCTCTCTTCATATGTCCGTTGTGATCCAGTGCAAGACATATCAGCAGGCATATTGGAACTCCTCTTCCACTGCCGCTTGGTCTTTTCCCACCCATCTTGGGTAGATTCTCATCAGCAATAGCATCAAATGCTACTCAAGAGCAATATAGCAAGGTATTCGGTCTTCTTTCGGGGTATGGCGATTGACGACAAGCACGTGGTGGCGGCGTCGAGCGGCTTTGAATCTCGTTTGTCGGCCTGCTTTGTGCCTAAGCGGTCATCATGGGGAGTGAACTTCATCGTGACTTAGTAATGTATAACACATAAGTACGATGATCAAATGGCACCAAATAGTAGCAGGGGGATATTAATGCGTACCTAGTGCTCGGAATAGTCTGGTACAGAGTCGGAAATCGATCGATATTGATTTATCACTGTTGAAATCGAATCGATCAAAGATAGTCTTCGTTCGATAGACTGCATCGGAGGAGCTATAGAGACGGGAAGTTTGTCGTGGTTGACATAAATGGAACAAAGATAGGATGAGAAGAGGACGCAAGAATAAGCGTATACAAAGAAACGTCTAAGGTTAGTCTACTCTGGTGTGAGCCAGAGTATATCCGCTATCGTGTCCCATGGTCCGTCGGATTGTGGCCTCGCTTAAATTAGCCAATAGCTAGTATTGCTGTAACCCATAGCATATTCCTATAGGCTAGCTTAGTCAATGTGTGGAAGCTAGCCAATAGAATTATTGTTGTGAGGATGCTGAGATGGTGTGATGTGGCGAATGACTAGGTTCGCTTCATCTTTCCTGAGCCGAAAGCCCAGAACAGCACCATAGTCCCCCAGCCGTTATTTTACTCTCAAGCTAGAGCGTTTTTGGGGAGGAGCTATGTCAGTATATGTAAGCAGATCGCACTCTAGGTGCTTCCTCGGTACCTCATATTTGTAGATAAGTGCCCCGAAAGTGAGTGTAATATCCCGCGAGTCGTAAGACCGGGCAGCATTCATTTCCTCAACACATAAATTAAATCAGTCGGTTGATGCTATAATTTAAATCTCTAGTCTGTGGTGCACGTCACTTACATTGAAATATCTAGAACTACAGGCGTGTCTCGACGATATCACTTTTCATGCATCGGTGTGATCTGCTCTTGACAGATGTCGACATGCTACCCCTGAGATTCAACACCCCATGTCCAAGCATCATCCGAGACTTTCAAAGGAACATGAAAGAAACGACACCCGTGCTCACTTGCTGTCGGCAACTGTCCTGCGCGAATGTTGAACTGCAGCGCCTGATGCAGAAGCCTTGGTTCACCTAATGTCGCATCGCGCTGCATTCTCCACTGAACGAACTCATCCATACCAACACCATCATGCACATGCTTGTTCTTTGCCCGTTGCTCAGCGACAGTGGCAAATGCTCGAGGCTCTACACGGCTGTCGCCTTGGTTGGGTGGATAATCGTGACCGGAGTAGAGATGGAGGTCTGGGGGGAGCGAGAGCAACGTGCCCATTGATTTGAAAAGAGCGGTCGCGTCGCCGCCGGGGAAATCACATCGAGCAGAGCCAACATCAGGAAGGAAGATGGAGTCGCCGGTGAATACGTTGGACCCAATAACATAGCCTACATGGTCGGGAGTGTGGCCAGGGAGATGTAGGACTTCAATCTCGAGGCTGCCAAGAGACAGACGCTCCCCGTCTTCGAGTAATTTGTCGAAAACGCCAACATATTCGGCCTCTTCGATACAGTATTTCTTTGCAAAAGTGTGCTGAACTTGTTCGATGCGCTTGCCGATGCATATCTGGGGTTTTGGTTTTCCAGTGGAGAGAAGCATTTGTTGGATATATTTGGCAGCCGTGAGATGGTCGGCATGAGTGTGCGTTTCGAGAATGAAGACGATTTGGTAGTTTTGGCGCTTAATGATGCCGAGTAAATTATCTGCTGAGGTTGTGGTGATAGTACTTGTGGCAATATCGTAGTCGAGGACACTGTCGATGACTACAGCGTTCTTGCTTCTAGGATCAGCAACGACATACTGCCACGTACTTGTGTTGGGTTCGAATACGGTGTGGATCTCAGGTTGAGCCGAGGCAGCCATGAAGGTACGATTTAATGCTAATACTTGTAGAATAATATCAATGCTAGGTGCGGCGAATGCGTAAATATTATGAATCTCTTAATGCAAATTCATTCAATCTGCGATCGCGCGACCATTTTATACCCCTCGGGTCATCGCCACAAGTTTTGTTAAGCTTTGCATGAGCCAGAGGACCAGATCGGTTGAATTAGGTGACAGTCGGCGAGGTTCATTCGGCGAGGTCTATTCGGCGACCACAACTCTCGCCAGGGTATTCACTCCGACAAGCCCCTCTTCCATTAATGCCCGTTACCTCCGAAACGAGATATGCGCGGTGAATGATGTCGCGTGGGAGATATTTGATGACCAAGATTGATATGTTTTCTCCGTTCAAATGTTTCATTCACGCCCGCCGCTCCGAAAGTTCGAACATTAGATGCACCATTATAGTTTTGTCTACAATCTTCTTCTTGACAATAATAGATCTTGCCAAACGAACGTGACAAAGTCTCTTCAGGCTCTTTTTTCTCCCGCTAGCAAAACAACATTCCACAGACATCACCTTTCACCCGTGGCAGTTATGGATCTTGTCATACATGCTGTAGCAGGCACAATGTTTGGAGCTACGCTCACGGCATCTGGGGTGTGGGATCCGTCTACTATCATAGGGCAAATGCGATTCCACGATTTCCACATGCTGAAAGTCTTTATGACAGCGAGTAGCGCGAGCGCGTAAGTTTCCGTACATTCGTAAGAAGCGTCGGATTCGTCCTGACTATAGGTGTGGTTTAGGCTCTTCATGCATCTCCTCTCGCGCTCTGGCTACGTACCGAATAAGCCTCGTCCTGCATCGGTGCTCCTCACTAAGATTCCGTACGATGGGAACATCATTGGAGGAGCGATGGTTGGCGTCGGCATGACACTCACAGGGGCTTGCCCTGGGACCGTACTCGTTCAGGTCGTTACAAAAACATATCCAGGGATCTATACTTTCGTTGGAGGCATTGCTGGAGGAGTCCTCTACGTCCTGCTCCAGCGCTCTTTGAGGCCACGTAGATGTAACGCGAAGTCAGAGGATAGCAGCCTCTTGCTCTACAAGAAGTACCATCTGAGCCCGGATCTGTCCATACTTGTCTATGAAGCAATGTGCATCGTGTTAGTTGGCATTGCGATGGTACTAGCTCCTGCTCCTAGGGCGATCCCTTTCCTTCCTCCGATCATTGGCGGGTTGTCTATTGGGGTAGCCCAACTGACCTCCTTGGTTCTCCGTGGAGTACCGGTAGGCATATCAACGGTTTATGAGGATCTCGGAACCAAAGTTTGTGTATTGTTCCGGAAGCATGAAAAAGGCAGAGGTGAATGTAGCAAGGGGCCAACTCAAGCAATGACATTTGCGGCGGGTGTGATGCTTGGAGCCGCTGTGCTTATCCGATTAGTACCGAAATACGCAGTGCCGGAAGTGGGACTGGGAGTCTCTCCTGCCCGAGCTGTTATCGGAGGTTTGGTCATGGTATTTGGGGCAAGAATCGCTGGTGGATGCACTTCGGGCCACGGGATCAGTGGGATGAGTATGCTTGCGACATCGAGTATTGTGACAGTGGCGAGCATGTTTGCCGGTGGAATGGGTCTCGCCCAAGTTCTAGTGTAACGGAAGTGGACATATGAGAGATTGAAATTTTCGAGCTAATGTGAAGAAGTAAGCCCAGGAGAGAATATCGATAGTTGCGTTGTTGACAGTGGCTTTTCTGCCATGTAAGGTTGCCTTGCTCCCAACCTTAGAAATATTGCTGCGGGGATCTTTAGCAAGCAACGCGTACACTTATACAAGCTCCTTGTTAATTCCTTAGCCTGAGAACTGTTTTGGGTGTAATTTGTGACGGTCGGAGCCCTGTGTTCTATCCTCGGTGGAACCATTGAAATTACATGATACCGCAACGCCAGCACTACAGCTCTAAAGCTTCCCTGATCCCTTGGCACACTACGCATGCGTCTTGCACGTAGCTATATAGGCGAAGGGAAATTGACTTTGCCGCCTCCTGCTGATCGTGTCCATGTACATGGGTGTAAAGACGTGTTCCATCACTCCTCAGTCCACAACGGACCTCAGTCCGCGCCACCAAAATCAGGGCGATCCAACGCGTAAAATCAACCATGGGCTCCGCGCGACGCTGTAAACCACCTCAAAGAGGTGGTAGAACTTTTCTTGCAACTCATGCTCTCAAGAATAAAACTAGTAAAGCCAATATAGAGCTGCCTCCATAAACCGGTATCACGTGTCCAAAACCTCACTCCGGCGGCGCATCCAAAACGTCCTAACGATACACGAGTTCAATGCGCGCAAATGCAAACTCTCTCCGGCTGAGGAGGAACCTCTAGTCCGTTAAAGCTTAGGCCTTGATCAACAAGGGTTTCCGTCATATATCATCAACGTACGATAGATGGCAGACGTTCTGCCTGCCGCCCGCAGCTGCGATCTACCCCCTATACTAGTGGGCAAGAACTTGTCGTCGCGCTAGATTAAGAGCCAGCCTGAACCCTAGACCAAGTAGAATAGAAAGTTCTACTTACAATGCGCTAAATGTGAAGACCGTGTTGAGATTAGCACGTGGTTCAAGCTAGCAGACAGACTTAGGAACAATCAATCCGAATTGATCGATTGATTAGAAATTATCGCATTAGGGTGCGCTTTATAATAAAAGGTGAAGGAGCTGCCAACGAGCAGCAATGTTGTATTGATTGACGTTGTTTGGGGTGTGGGTACTGGTTGCAGAATTGAATCGCCAGGACTAGAACAACGTTTCTGATATACAGAAATTGCTGCCAAGTACGATGTATATAGAGTTATACTGTTCCGAAGATGCAAGCACTCAACTAGTTTAGAAAAAGTGATCGTGTCCAAATACTATTTGCAATATTCATTCGTTTTACCCTCTTCGCCTCGCTCCACCTCAATGCTAATAATTCCCTATCTAAAAAGTGAAAATTGGTACACGTTCAAATATCCAGAATGCCCAGAACATCCCCTGGTGTTCCTGCCGGGGTAGGCCCATTGTATTTCCGGTTAAAACTGCCACAGCATAGTCACCGCAGAGAAAATAACCGCAACTACACAGCAAACCACTAACCGCTAGAACATGTAAAGTTTTACCTTCCTCCCTATAACCTCCGTTAACCCACATGATAAGGGTTATAAATGCGGTTGCTCCAGATCCGCACGCGAGAATCACCAAGAATATGGCTATACCATCCCACCTGCCCTTGAGTCTCTGACTTTCTGTTTCAAAAAGAAAAGTAGAAGTCAGCATCGGTTTCACTCAGTTTCCAAACTAGGGGTAAAGGGAAAACCGGGACATACTGGACATCTGCGCCATTGAATAAACAGACGCATACGATACGCCATACAGAATAGCACCCCACACAATTGTACTCCTAATCAGCCCTTCCTGTTTCCTTTTCAGGAATCGGTGCACGTTCAATCCATCGACGATAATGTTGAGCACTACTTGCATTACCGCCAACACGGCCAGCGCCTGTGTCTCGTGAACTCGCGAAAGCGTAACAGCGACGATGGTAATGGAGACAATTGACGAGACGAGTACACTGCACATGTTGACATCTTGTCTTTTGAGCCTCTGCCATGGCTGCCAGGGTCGACGGCCGTAGTAGTGACAAAAGAGGACCCAGTAGGTGAGTATATGAGAAATTGCACCCATGACGCCGTAAGGTAAGCTGTATTGGTTGAACTTCTCTTCCATTTGTTTGTCGTCCGCATCAGCCTGCTGTTGAGCAGCGTGGGCCCCGTTGACGGCTATAAGCGCGATAAGAAGGGGGGTGAAATACCCTCTAAAAGGGTGCCTGGATGGGGCCTTGAGAGTCATGTTGTTGTTTTCCGGGAACGGTAGGTTGATGTTGTTGTTCTGATAATTTCGCAAATAGTATGGAACGGGACATAAGCTACCCTCCTGCTGCTATCCAAGTGGCCCCCTTTATACCTTAATTCTCCTGATCGTACGAGAAAGGCAATCTCCCCTATAATTCTCCTTTAGTACGCTGTGGTAACAGAACCGCTTGCGGCTTAAAGCTATCACTCCTAGTTTGACCACCATTCGCTTAAACTTCGACTCAATACGCCAGGTTGATGTGAACTTTCGAGCCTGGTCGAATGAGCATACGTTGTGGCGCGTTGAGCTGAACGTATCGCCAAGAGCGCCACAACCCCTGAGCTGAAGAGATACTCTGGGGAGGGCTCGCAGCAACAACCACACAACGGCACTTGAGATTCCTAGAATAGACAAGACTTCCCCAGCCGTGCGCTTTATTCAGACCCTACGGAGGTGCCTTTCAAAGTTCCTGCTGACGTCAAAAGCGCCACCAACGCTAGCCGACGCTACCAAAACGCTACATTTCATTCAATCTATCTGACTCTCATTGTCTTCGTCAACCCAGGCTTCCTCGTCGGCTTGGTCTTCTTGAAGCCGGCATCCTTGAGTACTCCCCGTATTGTGATAGCAGAGATACTGATTCCTTCCAGACTAAGATCCCCAGCAAGGTCAGCACAAGACTTCTCGCGCGTATCAATCAAGTCGTACTTTCTGAGCCAGAGTATCTTTGGCTTCTTCTTGTTTCCGTGGTCGTCCGGACCGTGGAGCGTCTTCAAGGTGCTCAGGTCGAATCCTCAGAGGACGATTTGGTTCAAAACCTCGCTTGATAGCTCGAGCGTAGATCGAGTCAATCGTTCGAGCTGAGAGACCGGTCTCTTCAGCTATTTGAGACGTAGACTTGCCGACATAAGGAGACTTCAATGTGACAACTAAGGCTCGAGTAGTAAGGTCAGTATTCGGAGCCATTTGCAACACCAAGAGTTGAGTATACTCAGCTCAAAAGGCAGAGTTGAAGAAACTTCATCTTTGCCAAGATAGGTGGCGTCACTTAGCGGCGACGCTAGAGCTGGAGGCGCTCCTAGCGTCAGCAAGAACTTTCGAAAGGCACCTCCGCATGTCACGATGGTCCGGGGACGCGCCCCTGCAGCTTCCGCTAATTGGGAAGCGGGCAGGTTTCCAAGCCCAATACCTGTGAAGACTAAAACGGATCTAACAAAGCACCGAGAATTGAGCTCTTATCCTTTTGGTTATCATGTAGAGCAACGCGGCTTCGCCAGCACCATTAGAAAAGCCCGCTAGAGAAAACCATTCGTACATCCCCGTATCAGATACAAGGCGTAAGCCCAGGGAGGCTGTGCTGCTGCGTCTACCGTGGTGAAGTGAATGTCAAACGTTATAGTGGCTGAAACAGCAACAAATTACAGGGAGCCTACTCAAATATTCGAACCACAATGCATCTACTTTACAAGCGCGTCGCGCGCCCCACCAGCTTTGTGAGCGTACAACTTGACAGCACAGTAGAGTAGAGAGTATATATTTTTTGCGTAGAGCAGCACGTTATAGTACAAACTAATTACGCTCTGCGAACTATGTTGATAACCACGACTTACCACCCGCGCCCTAACATCGCCGGATGAAAATTCGCCATTGGCCATCCCCAGGTATAAGCATCCATTCCCATAAAATCTTGCTGCGAATACATGGGAAATTCTCCATCTTCCATGTTCAGCATATCATCAGGGCCATACGATTGACCAATGTTCATTCCCGTGGACATAGAAGAATCAATGGTGTCGACACTAACGCCCGCCTCTGCTCGAAAAGGTCCCTCGCCGGGGGCGTCTTGGTCCATATGAGGCATCTTTGATCGGACTTGTGTGACTATCAGGGGTGGTGGATCCATCGGGCTGCAACCGAGCTGGGCCGCTGCTTTTTGGTGCGCAGTCCACGCCTGGAAAACCACGCCGGCAAAGATCTTATAGAACGGGCTCCCATTCCTTTCCAAGGGAAAATCTCTGCTCTCAACATCTGTAAACCGAGCTGAAGAATTCTCGCCCAGTATGGCCCAGGACTTCTGGGCATGCTCGCTGAACGGTTGGCGTTTGAGATCCTCGATGATGTGGACATATGCAGGGAACGGGAAGTTGAAATAAATCAGCCAGCGAAAACCACACACAGGCTTCGAAGAAAAGAGCTGTGTGTCGCATTCGAGCATGGTAAGAGCAGCCGAGATAGTCGCCTCACGTTGCATATCTGTTCGCTTTGCGGTTGACTCGGAAAGAAGCTTGATAAAGCGGTTTTTGGCTGATTGCCCCCGTGCCCACCAGATTGTCAGGAAGTGAAGCGGATTCTGCGGGTCGCAGTGTCGGACGTATTTCTCGATGACCTTTTCATGCTCACCCAACTCATCCTTCGCATCAGGCTTTGTTCCGGACGCTAGATGAGCTATAGATTTTAAAGCCGGATTGATAAAATCTAAATAGAAGGAGCTGTGTCGGGCAAAATTGCCAAATTCGCTACGCACGATGGCAAAAAGTGCTTCGGAGGTCATTCCATGTGCTTCCGGAGGGGTTTTCATCTCCAATCGAAAGTCGAAGTCGTTTATATTCGATGGCATTTTACAATCCCAAGTAGGCAGCAACATGCTCAATTTAAAATCTGTGATCTCCGCTAATCGGCCGTCGAACAATGTGATTGACCACCAAAGCCTACGACGTAGTTCCGCTTCTAAAGGAGCTTGTCTGCTATTAGTAGTTTCGTCATGAATACCCAGTCGTTGGGCGATCCGAATAACAATCCCAAACATAGATGAAAGGGATCGCGGGTCTGTTGCTGGCCTGACCGTCATCTGGTTTGGTCAGTGGAGGCTCAGATAGGGGAGCTCGGCTATCTTACGAGATATAAGTGTAATGCGACCAAGACTTCACGATTTCCAGTTCGCATAAAACCACAGTTTAGCAGCGCTTCCCTAGCGCCCATTTGATAGCTAACTAACAGGTCATCACGGGACGAGTCGAATTGTTCCTGGCACTGTGCCTTGTCCAACGTAAAGAGGGCCACGCAGTAGATGCTAAACATCAGTGCTTCTAATGAGGGGTCCAATTTCGTGACATCGCCAGCTGCTTCAATTATGCGTGCTTGGAGTGTTGGTGTATGAGTTAACTTCAGGAGTGGGTCAACATTATTGAGATAAATTTGCCATAGTTTGAAGATGTGGATTTGGGTTGGATGCATTGTCGATAGGTCGAGGTCCGCTTTGCGTGGGCAGAAAAGAAGATAGTCATTGCTGTTGCAATAGAGTGTATACCATGCCTTCTTCACTACTTTTTCACGAAGCAGAAAGTTAGATGAGTCACTATCGTTGCCGTCCTCGATGGGCAGTTCGTCAAGTTGGTTGTCATGGGCTGGGTTTGGTTCCTACCTTGTGATCAGTGAATCCTGAGCTCTCCCATAAGTTTAACAAACCTTGAGGTTCATTGCATTCCAAAAGCTTCTACAATAATATCAGACTTTGATCTATTCTCAAAAGACTCGACCATGCTTACTTGGCTGTAGAGGGACCATTGTTTGCTAAGTTACCGGGCGAAGTTTGCACAAATTCTCCTTGTATATCTTTGTGCAAATTTTCTGGATTTTTGGCGCTCTTGAGGCCACAATGAAGGGGTTCAAAGGGAATATTATTTTGGCGTAGTAGGTCTTCATAGTATTGCAGGCGATCCAGCAGCTCTCGTTCTGGGAATCTACGGCGTCGCTGGCGAGGATGCTGCGCGGCCGATATGCACTGAACTCCGGCTTTAGTGCAATTGGCACATGGAAATTTGCGGTCGCATTTGACTTTTCGTTGTTGACATAACAAGCAAGCAAGCACTCTTTGCGGTTTGATGCTGGCTTGCTGGTAAGTAGGCGAGTGGGCATCTTCCGGGCTTTGTCCGGGCGTCAATAGTGGCGTCAAGTCGTCCGTTGACATGATATTAGAATGTAGAATGCGATGTGTGGGGTTGAAAGATCAGAGGTGGATGGCCCGATGCATAGCTTGGTGCAACCCTCGGACATATGTACGGCGGACTATTACATGTCGGAGGTCGGAAACCAAAATCCCGAAACCCACACATGAAAACCAAAACCCAAACAAAATATATTATTCAATACGCAGTTAGTACGATGTATATAAGTAACGTTACTCGTGAAATAAAAGTTATATACTATATTATATGTATTAATATATTGTGTTACGTGTTGCACAAATAAAAAAATGCCACCCTACATGTAGAATTTCTGCTACACAGAACCCTGCCTGTACCAAGTAATTACAACCTAGACTATTACTAACTATTACTAAGATGCCTTGCTATAGTAAGTGTTATAATAATGCAAAACTATATATACTAAGAGATAATAGGAAAGGGTAGAAGACCTCGTACTAATATTAACCTATATAAAGACGACCTAAGGGCTTTGTTTAAAGAAGGCCTTACCTTTAAACAATTAAAGGAGTAGTTACACGA
>JALNQA010000170.1:0-21575 GCA_028456235.1 Ophiosphaerella narmari | reverse complement strand
ACGTAGTTAGCTTAGGCTAAAGCTTATAGCTAGTAGGGTAGTTAAACTACTCTCTTTAGATACCTATATTATTTAAACGTTAGCGCTAGTACTAGCAAAAATAAACGCTAGAAACCTTAACTAGAACTATAATATAGTAAACTTAAGGGGCTACCTAGCGCGCTATAGCTAAAGTAGGATCTAATTCCTAGTAGTCTAGTTCTCTTTAATAGCTAGGTCTTAATTAAGAGTTAGCTACTATTAGGCTATCCTATAATATCTCTAGCGTAGGTAAGAGGGCTACTAGCGTAGCTCTAGGTAGTAAAGAGGCCTAGAGTAGGTAAAATTTTGCGTTAATCTACTATTTTGTAAGGTAGACTTTACGCAAGTATAGCTTAAAGGAGGTAGTAAGTAGTTAATTAAAAAAGAGTAAATAGTAGATAAAAAGCTATCTAGGGTTATACTAAGTATATATACCTAGTAGCTTACTAATAAGCTAGTACGTTAATAAGTATTAGTAAGTTATAAACTTACTAATACTTACTATGTTAGTAAGTTGCAAACTTACTAACGCTTACTATATTAGTAAGTTGTAAACTTACTAATACTTACTATATTAGTAAGTTTGTATAAACTTACTAACATTAGTATATGTTAGTAAGTTGCGAACTTACTAATATAGGTAGAATTTAAAGATAAAAGGGATTACTCCCTTATAGGTAGAGAGGTAGTACTTAGTAGTAAAGATAAGGAATAGTAGGACTACCTAGCTAGTAGTATTAATTATAGTAATTACTATTACCTACTTATAATTACTAGGCTAGATAGCCTTTAGCCTACCTCTTCTCTCTAACTCTATTATAATAAGCTAGGTTATAATCTTACTTATTATAAAGCTAGCCTTATTAAAGTTATAGATATTCTTATTAGCTATCTTATACGTAGCTCTTATATACTATACTAGCTTAAACTAGCTACTTATAGTAGCTAGGTCTTTATATAAGGCTTACTACCTATTATATAAGTAATTAAAACGCGTTATAAGACTATCTATATACTTAATAAAGTTATATTCCTAGTAGATACTAATAGGGCTACCTTTATACTAAGAGAGTAGCTTATTAGCTATCTTATGTATAGTAGCTAGAGTTAGGATAAAACTACGAGAATCTAGATTAAGAATATAATTAACTATTACCTCCTCCTCTAGCTAGCTAAGCTTCTTTAAGTTAGGCTAGCAATTACGTTAGGTAGGAATACTAGTATATTAGTTACTTAGTATTACTTGTAAAATATTAAAAGTTATAGTAGCGCGCTAATTACTTTAAATTTAGGTAGAATTAATAGATAAAATAGTAAGCTAGATATCTACTTTATTTAAAGTTAACTAAGTAATATAGTATTAAGCTATCGTGTATTAAGCTTAGATAGGTGCGTAAAGTTAGTAGGATAGCTAGCTTGCTTATACTACTAGCTTGCTTGTAAACTACGTTAAGGCTTATATTATAGTAAAAAGAAATCTTTAAATAATTAACTTAATATAATTAATATATATAGTAACTCTAGTAGCTTAATATTTCTATATAGTAATAGTAATTATAGTAGAGTTTAATCTAGAGGTAATATAATATAATATAATTAAAGCTTTTTTCTATACTTATAGAAGGTATAAGCTAGTAGTATACTATAAGTTACTAAAAAGATTTAAGATTAATAGAAAGTGTATAAGGCTTAACTAAGCTTTATATAGCCTAAAGAACTTACTAAAACTTTAGTATAAAGATCTATTAAAAATACTTAAATATACTAAACTTATTATATTAAAAGAAGAGCTATACTTATTTTATAATAAGAAATAGTAGATCTTACTTCTCTTCTACGTTAATAATATAGTACTAATATATTATTGTAATAGTATATTAGAAGCTTACTTAATTATTAAAACAATTAAAGAAGCCTATAATATAGAAGAGAAAGGACCTATTAAGTAGTTTTTAGGCGTTAGAGTAGTAAGGAATAAGGAAAATAGGACTATCTAGCTCGTCTACGACGAGTATATCGACAAGATAGCCAAGAAATTCGACTTGGCAAGCTCTGGATAGCTAGCTACTCCCCTCCTAAGCGTAGAACTTACAAAGAGCGCTGGAGAAGCTACTAAACAAGAAGTTAAAAGCTATCAAGAGCGCGTTGGATTGGTGCTGTACACGGCAATAATGCTGCGCCCATCTCCTAATACCTAACAAACCCTAGCAAACAACACCTTGCAGCTGTACATCAGGTAATCGTCTACTTATACCGAACGCGTTACAAAGCAATCCAATATGGGCAGCACCAAGGACCAGAACTGCTGATATGCGGAGACGCGTCGTTTGCTGACGACTCTGAGAGTCGACGCTCATCACAAGGCTACATTATAATGCTCTTTGGAGGAGTAATAGTGTGGAAGGCAGCGCGTCAAGCTACAGTTACGACCTCAACAACCGAAGCTGAACTCCTCGCACTGGAGCACGTGAGCAAAGAAGCAATGGCTCTCAAAAGGCTCTTTGAGGAACTCACATTGTACGTGGGCACTGTTTGGACGATCTTCTGCGATAACAAACAAACGATCCGTTGTTGCGGAGCAAAAGATAGAGTCCGAACCCTAAATGTTTGCTCTCTTGAACGGTATTTGTACGCGACATTATATATTAGTAGTAAAACTGGGGCATCACGCGCACAGACACGTTACGTGGCTGGTTTGGCTACTCTGCGTACCGCGTATACGCGCAGAGAGCGTGGCTCGAGGTATCCCGTACGCTTTCGCAGCGGCTCTTTGACTTGAAAAAACACTGGTATTGAGATCGCAGATGGCTGCTTGTATGGATTCTTCACGGCTGTGCATTTTGGTAGGGTGGTTGTTGAGATAACACGATTTTCAGATGGGGGCCGATTGCTGAGGGGTGGCTCGAAACCCCGGGTGGCCCGAAACCCTGTCAGCTAGCTTATGTCTGATTATTGTGTAGGCAGCGGTCGTGCCTACGTACTCGTCGTACCATTCGTCTCAGACCTACTTTTCGATGGACCTACTCGTAACTGTGTCTGCCAGTCACGTTTGGTGTCTGCCTCACCCCTCTATAGGTGCCTTCAGCGCTACGATTGATCAATTGGCTGGCCTGGATTCCTAGTCTGTATTTTCTTTACCATCAAACTGAACGTTCAGGCTCGATGACCTTCGATCGCATAGCCACAGTTTCATGGCCATGTTGGCTCCTGTGCCCACAGGCGGCTATGCACTTCCTGCCGCATGATATGGAGATACAACGGAGGCGGCGCAGCACAATGCTCAACCAATCGCATCTGCTCTCCGGCCGCTGTACAACCTGATTTGCCCCAGGTGCGCTGTCTTTTGCAATGTTTCTTAAATCGTCCTCGCCCATGTGTCGACTGCACTTGGGATGTCAGTAAGCTTCCCCATTTCCAAGCCCGACTCCCGAAAATTCTGTCTCACAAAAGGGCTTGTGCAGCACTTATAAATCAGAATTGTCTCAGCCTTGCCATGGATGCATCGACAGGACTTATCGAAGTGTACAGAGGAAGCGACCCCATCGTTGAGTAAGTCACCAGTTTGCTCGTGAAATCTCATGCTCATAATCAATCAGCATCGTCGCAGTACACGGGCTCAATGGTCATCCCCTCAAAACATGGACAACAGAAAAAACCAAGAAATGCTGGCTTGAGGATGAAGATCTGTTGCCTGGATACCTGAAACAATCCCGCATTTTGACTTTTGGCTACAACGCCGCAGTTGCAGCACTTCTGGGGAAGACGTCCTCGGACCGCATCATGCAGCATGCTCACACGCTTGTGGCAGAGTTGGTGGCCGATCGCGAAGTAAGTTCAGTGTCAACCTCGGCAGGCCAGCTTCTCAAGTGTATCATAGCTTGAAGGAGCCTCACAGCGACCTATCATATTCATTTGTCACTCATTGGGTGGTATCATTGTTAAACGGGTAAGTTGAACGGCACCGGGAAGCGCTTTTTCTACGTTATGACTGACATGCACCCAGGCTCTTGCATATTCTGCAGGCAGAACTAGCAAATTAGTTCAACACCTCCACTCAATCTACGTCTCTACATACGGCATTCTTTTTCTTGGTACACCTCACAATGGCAGTAACAAAGCCAGTCTGGCCTCAGTTGGTAGTCGGATGATCAGTGCGCTAGCCCCGTCCAAAGTTGTGGATACCGAGAGCCAACTTGCGGATGCATTAGCGCAGGGCTCTGAAGTATTGCAGAATATCACAGATATGTTCGTTCCACTAATGAAGAACTTCCGTATCTATTTCTTCTGGGAACAGGAGAAGACAAATTTCGGGGCTACTCTGGCTTACGTACGTTGTTCATGTTCGCTGAACCTGCGCTATAGATCGGGCTGCTAACACTGTATTAGGTTGTGGAAGAGAGTTCGGCAGCCCCGATCCTCGATAACACCGAAAGAGCGGGTCTTCCGTACGGACATAGCACCATGGTGAAATTTGAGAGCCGGTCTGCGCCTGGATTTCGCCTTGTGGTCTCAGCTTTGCTGCGGTACTCCAAAGAAGCTCCGAGCGTAGTCTCGAGCCGATGGGTCGATGCACAGGAGATGCTCAAGGCTAAGCGACGGAACGAAGCTGCAGAGCTGATGCAGGAGTGAAGCGTGGGTTGGAAACACAGCATGACCTTTCCTTGTGCATCAGGTCGAAGCTTATTGCCCGGACTAACACCCCATTGACGGTAGATATGAAACTAGCTTACACAGACCTTGCATCCCTCCTTGATAGAAATCACGAGTGTCATCGTTTGCTTTTCCACGCCTACCAGTTCAACTGGCTCTCCCTCAGGGAGCTTGATAAATGCAAAACGCTGTAATAAACGCACAGTCACATATGCAGCTTCGGTGAGCGCGAAGTCGACTAAATTAAGTTGTCAGCATTATCAAGTTCCAGTTTCTCTTTTTTGGTTCAAAGAACTCACGCCCAAGACAGATTCTAGGACCGCCGTGGAATGGCAGATAACCCCATTTTGCATTCGTTGGGTTGTTGTTCATTGGCATCTCTTCGTCCCATCTCTCAGGGCGGAACAGCTCGGCATCCATTCCGTAGAGATCCGGCCGTCGGTGCATGGAATATACGCTGAATGCCACAGCGCTTCCTTTGGGTATGAGGACTGGGGATTTCCTATCTGGCCCCCCGCCCGTTGGGAGGACCGTGGTTCTCATTGTGGTGCGCGTGTTTACCGGAACGGATGGATAAAGTCGTAAAGCTGGGCACGTTAGTATTGTGAGAAAACTCACTTTGAGGAATATCTCTTACTCTCTTTGAGCACATTGTTCAGATATGGCATTCTTCTCAGATCGTCTCGGTTCAGCGGAGTGTCCGTTGTGCATGACGAAGCGATTTCCGCGCGTAGCTTTTCCATGACTTTTGGGTGGCGGATAAGTAGAAAGCTGTTGCAGCTCAAATATCAGTGGTAGACTATACAGAATGCGTTAACTTGTGACTCACAACGTCCAGGAAAGAAGACAGGCTGTTGTATCTCTACCAGCAGCTAGGAGGTTGATTATCTGGCCTCTAAGTGCATCTCGATCCGATGTGTTCTTTGCTACAGTATCCAAAAAGACATATCGCCCTGAATCTCCATTTGCAGAGCGCTCGGAGGAAAGATTACGATCAATGATCTGATCGGCAAACTTGTGGACGTCGTGACAGGCCTCTCGAAATTCTCTTCCGTTGATGAGCCAATAGAGATCAAGGAGTCGAAACCTCTTCGTCACCCATTGTTGAGCGGTGTTGAAAGCATTGGCGAACGTATTCTCTTCAATCGCTTCTGGCGTGATTAAGCTACGAACCGATTCACCGAACAAGAAAGCCGTAGTGGTGTCGAGCGTTAGGCGAAAGAAATGAGGTTGCAAGTCAACCGTTCCGTTGCTCTCTTGGAGAAGGTTTATTAAATCGTCTACTGCGGCCCGGAATACCTCGAGATTCTCATATTGCTTATGTTGCAATTGCGGTCGGAGGATATCGCGAGAGTGCTTCCACTCAGCTCCCTCTTGGGTGAAGATGCCGTCACCGAACATTGGGAAGGTGATGTCTCGACGAGGGCCCATTCCAAAATCTAGCTATCATTAGCAAGACTCCATGCTATATGTAACTATGCGCACCTTTGAAACTAGTCGAGAAGATCGCCTCAAGATTCGCTGGCTCTATCGTGCCGTACGCTTTAGTACCCAGAAACTTCTGTTCAAGCGTACTACCAGTCTGCCGGAAATGGAAGAGGAAGAGTTCCATCAATCGTGACTCCGCATCTGCACGGAAAATCTGCTCGAGTCGATCGACTCCGAAAGGTCTCTGATTTTGAAGCCTGGGAGCCGGCTGGCAACCATAACGTTGACTGATGGCTTCATCTTCCTACTCTACTGTCAGAAGAGCTTCAAATCTGCAACATGGTGAAAGTCATACCGCTCGCCTCTTCCGTTGGAATATATACTGGACCACAATTCCCACGAATACCGCGAATCCGGCGAGAATGAGTGTGCCGAGCCTCATCTTTGGCTGGAGTCTTCGGGATGTGAGAAAGATCAATCACACAACATATAAATCGACCTGGTTGGACTACAATATTCGTTGTTAAGTGCGCTCTAGAGTCAGTCGTTGTGACGCATACAATATAATTATTGGGCGTTCGCAAAGCCTACCTCAAGGGGGTGGTGTACGAAACAAACATCTCACAAGCTGCACAATAGCTCCCGGCGCAAGCACATACAAGCGGGCGGCTGAAGCTGATACCCGGCAAATCCTTCCACGCTTCAATCTTCCAGACTCATCCTAGCGGCGCCTAACTTTGGCATTGCACCACTCGCCAAGACCAGGCTAATGTCGACACAAGGGAGCGCAAGTGGGTGTCCTTGAAGCCTGTTGGTGTCCTGCAATCATGAGCATATTGCGCGGCGCTTCCACGGCCAATGAAAGATGAGCGCAGGCAACTGATACCCCAATCAGACGTTTCGTGCTGATACTGCTCGGCGAATCTCGGGGCGAATCCTGTGTCTCCCCTCCCGTCCGTGCCGCTTTGCGCCCCACCCGTGCCGGCCGAACGATGGTTTAGAATGACCCTTCCCCATGGTTCTCTCCACCTCACGACCGTACGACATGTGTCAAATATGGTATCATGGCAATCACTCCGATCGCTGGACAGCGACCACCATCGCAGGGAATTTCTGAAGCGCTTGTTGAGTATGCTCTTCTCCAGCTCACCTAAATTCAGTGCGACTGATATATCCCCAGTATTGTCGCGGTTCATGGAATTTTCGAAGACGATGAGCACACCTGGATAGAACCTGCCAGCAAAGTCTCTTGGCTGCGGGACTTACTGCCCGCAAAACTACCACACTGTCGAATTTTGAGATACGGCTATCCTGTGGGAGCGTTTACATCGCCTGGGGTAGACTCCTTTAAGTCAATACTCACTCACGCGCAAAACTTGGTGGCTGAGTTGTATGCGGATCGCGATCTAGAGAATGCTTCGAGTCGGCCAATAATATTTGTCTGCCATGGATTTGGTGGACTTCTGGTGAAAAGAGCATTAGCTCTGTCCCAGTCACGGGTGAACTCATCGGTTCTTCATCTCAGGTCCATCTTCACTTGCACTTACGGGATACTGTTCTTCGGCACACCTCATGCAGGGATACACGATAAGGCCATTTTCCTCCGAGACACAGAGAACTCGGGCCCGAGTCAATTCATGCTCAGCCTCGCGACGGGCTCTCAATTGTTGGATGAGATCAACGATCAATTCGCACCTTTGATGGGAAGATTTTCTATATTTAATTTCTGGGAGTCTATACGAACTCATCACGATGGACAGCAATTCTGCGTTGTCGAACAGGAATCAGCCGCACCAGCATGCTACGATGTGGAGAAATGCGGGCTACCAGCAACGCATTCAGGTATGACTAAGTTTGAAGGGCTTTCGGATCGCAAATTCCTGGTAGTCCTCGAGGCTCTTTCGCGCTACTGTCGACTTGCGCCTGCACTCATTGAGATGAGACAACAGCAAGAAGCAGAATCTGTGAAACATAGACGTCAGCAAGCGGCCGATGAATTGTATCAATCCCAGTTTCAGCCTTTGCCAAACGTCGATGCAGGGTCTCCATCTTACAACCAATGGTCGCTCATTCCACGCAAATCTAGCACCTACTTTACGGGTCGACAGAAGCATGCACAGGAGCTAAGAGGCATGCTCGGCGCGATTCGCAGATATGATAGCCACGGCATTCCCAAGGTTGTAGTGATATATGGCCTGGGAGGTTCAGGCAAGACACAGTTCTGCTTGAAGTACGCAGAAGATAACAAATCGAAGTAAGCGCCCTAGTCATCAGAGCTACAGTCACGACAACTCGTATTAACTTGACTCATGCAGATACTGGGGAGTCTTCTGGGTGGATGCTAGCAGCGAAAAGAGTCTGGAATCCGGCCTCGCATTCATTGGCACCCAGCTAGGTCGAGGATCTTCCATGGCCTCTGCTATTCATTGGTTATCCCAATGCAAAGAGCCGTGGCTCTTGATCATTGATAATGCGGACGATCCAGATGCAGATGCATCTTCTTACTTTCCAAGCGAGGGTAACGGCCACGTTCTTATTACGACTCGGAATCCAAATGCTGTTGAGTATTCAACGGCTGGGAATCATCTGCGCTTCCGTGGTATGGAACCACATGACGCCATAAATCTCCTCTTGAAGGCCGCATATCCAGATCCGAAACAGTCCTCGCAACCGACGACTCCAGGAAGATGGCAGCTTGCCGAAGGCATTGCCATTGAACTTGGCTACTTACCCTTGGCAATTGCGCATGCTGGGGCAACGATCCGTCGCAATATATATACGCTGGAGAGATACTTGAAATACTATCTACCACAGCGCAAGAATATGTTGAGTCACTCGAGAGTTAAAAGCGTAGATGAGGTCAATATCATCGCGACTTGGGAGATACCTTTCCAAAGAATCGTGGGTCGTGCATCCATAGAACACCGAGATGCTGTAGACCTGATGCATATTTTCGCCTTCATGCATCACGAATCAATCCCTGAACACATTTTCCAGAGATCATGGCATATTTTGAGGGAGCCAAACTTTCCTCTGAAGCATTGCCCAGATGTCCTCCAGCCTGTGTGGAACGAAGAGGCACAGGCTCGGTTCCGGAGAGCAATTCGTGTTTTATGTGATCATTCTATCATCGATTACGAACCGAGCAAGGGCTCTTGTACCATGCATCCAGTAGTCCACAACTGGGCTAGAGATAGACTCGATGAGAGTGACCAGAAACGATGGTTGCGGTGCACAATGGCGATTCTAGCACACTGCATTACGACCGAACTTGAAGCCTCGAGACGATCCTTTCGAGCACTCCTCCTTCCTCATATTGGTTCATGCCTCAGATTCCACGAATCTCAGCCCAAAAATACTCGAGACACGATATACAGCGCAACAGAGATGGAACTGTTCGCGAAAGTGTATGCGGAGAATGGCCTATGGCAAAGTGCCCGCAGATTGCAGGACATAGTAGTCGATATTCGAGTGTCATCGTTGGGGAAAGGACACGAGGATACAGTTCGCGCTAAGATCAACAAGGGTCAATCACTGTGGAATTTGTTTGAAGTCAAAGAGGCTATCGAGACGCAGAACGAAGTCTTGGATCTACTGCGATGGCGCCGCCCCAGCTTCGCTGAATGGACTGTGTGGCCAATCTGGAAGCCTATACATGTTCCATACTGTATCGCTTTAGGAGAAATCACACAAAGTCTGTGGCTTGCAGGACAAAGAAGCTGGTCGGAGCATTGCGGAAAGCGCGCCGTAGACGGTCTGACTAAGCGCCTTGGGACTGTGGATCCCCAAACTCTGAAAGCCATGTTTCACTTGGCCCGTACTTACTTCCATGTTGGCAAGGAAGAAGAGAGCTGGGAACTTCTAGTATGGGTGGTGAAGTTACAAAAGCGATTCTTCGGAATGGACCATCCCGACACACTGATGACCAGAAATGAGCTCGGCATGCTCTTATGCGCGAGAAAGAAGCACCTTAGTGTAGCACGAATATTGGTAGAGAATGTCCTCAATGCAAGAAGACGAATACTAGGAGAGGAACATGCCTACACACTATGGTCAGTGAACGATCTTTCAAAAATCTATGTCGAGCTTGGCCGCTCACATGACGCCGCAAATATGCTGGAGAACATCATTCCGATTGTCAAAAGCACTTTGGGAGAGGAACATGTGGGAATGATTCTGACACGGTCTAACCTCGGGAAAGCATACTTCATGTCAGAAAGATGGGAGAAAGCTGAAGAGACAGTAAGACCTCTACTTGATGCCATTAAAAAAGATCACCCTGACTCGCTTCACAACAAATATGGGTACGCGCAGATACTGTACAATCTTGGTAGACTGGATGAGGCAGAGGCTTATTGCAAAGAGATTCTGGACCAGGTGATCAAGAGCAAGATTATTCCATTGAGCGATTCACGTACTGTGGCAACGGCCGACTTGCTCAACATGATCTACCTGCATCAAGGCAAGGAGCAGGAGATTGCAAAACTTCAGAAGAAAGTACCTGGTGTCGGACTAGTCAAGAACGAAGACCGCTTCGATCCCTACGCTGTCAGACGAGGATCTAGTCAACATCCACCAACTCCAAACCTTGGTGCACGATCACGAAATGATTCGTCTTCGAATGAATCAGCAAAGTCCTCCGTGGCCCACCGAGAATCACGAACTCAGGACCCCCGTCGTCGTCTTGCTGTCAGTCGCACGTTCTGATAGTATTCAGCATTGATGACTTGGCTGGATTTTGCAACAGACACCACGCCACGTTTCAAGTGTCATCTTGACTCTCAAGATTAAGTCTTGAAGCTTGGACGCATCAATCAATCCGTATTCCGCTTGGTTGTCATTTCCGGAACATGGGGAAATAGGGAAACGCAGTATGAAATAACCATATTTCAGCATACTACCATCATGAGTAAAGATATGGGAGAATCGCGCAAACAACAAGCTTGGCGCCAGTAACAATGTCATTCAATGCAACCTAATAAGTACATGTGCCGAAGTAGTATATAGACACAACAGTTCGTTACATTGTCTTTACACTCCGCTCTTTACACGAGCTCTATTTAACTTGGAATAGGTTATATTAACTCTTAATATTAAGCTACGTACTCCTTTACTACTTTTACCTAATAACAAGTCCTAGTAGTTACAAATACTAAATTGTCGCGGAGCAGCTCGTTGTAGATTGAATGGATCTATTGATTCTATGGAGGCAGCTCGGTAGAGCTCTATTTATCTGTGTGGATCATGTGACTGATCAATCGGCCCGACGCTCACCGCTCCGGCGATCACTCGAGTCTCTTTGCGACACACCCCCTCAGTTCTTCAAGCGTACTGCTTGAGGAGCTGGGTATCTGATCTTCTAGTACAAAGGAGAGTTGAGCAAACTGCAGCACTTAGGGCGTAGGGCAGTGGCAAGGTGCTCGCATACGCGGCGTACAGGAGCTCGAAATACAAAAGAGTGACGCGTAGTTGGGGATTAGCAACACTTAGGGCGTGCTCGGATGGCTAGTCACGTAGACACGCGTTTGATAATCCAAAAATGAAAATAGGGGACTATAGAGCAGCCTTACAGCCCTTAGGGCGTGCGTAGCTTGCTAGGCTCATCGACACGCGGCTGCGGAGTGCTTATGCAGTAATTGTCCCCGGGTACTAGGTTTTCCTAGGCTTAGATAACTATCCTTTACGTACAAGCTTAGCGCGCAGTTCCTTGTAATACAGTTTATCTAATTGCTCCTTAATTTAAGCTATCTTACTACTCGTAGGAGGATTGCGGAGCTCGTGCGTAGAGCGACCTTAGAGGGCGTACTAGAGTCTATTACAGTTGTCTAGCTTCTATTAGTAAGATCCTCGCAGTTAGCAAGGGCAGCTAGTCTACTCTTCTATTACTAGCAGTTCTCTAAACGTTGCGTACGCTCCTTTGTAATCCTTGTAGTCTCGTACGAGTTGCGCAAGCTAACAGGTATATTGCTTAAGCGTAAGCGTTGGTACTATACTAGGGCGTAACAGCGCGTTAAGCTCTTGCTAGGCCTAATCTAGTTTGTACTTATAAGCTAAGCGTAGGAAATCCTTAATTAGTAGCGTACCTCTAATCTCTTAGAGGTCAACGAGTACTGCGTTAGCGTGTGCGCAGGTCTAGTTAAGTAGCTAGCTACCTAGTAGCTAGCTTATACCTCTACGCAGGCGCGATATAACGCTTTAGTAGGTATCGCGTACCTACTCCTTCTAGTTATTGTTAGTTAGGCAGAGATCTTCTTTAAGCTCCTTAAGTAGCGCGTGTAGCATCTAATTGCCTACGCGCAGCGTAGCAAGTTCTAATAGCTAATAGTCTACTATAGCGTTTACCTAGCTCTATATAGTTTAGATTTTGTTAGTAAGCTACGCGTGTATCGTATATCTAATATAGTAAACGCGTAGGTCGTTAACGTTAGTATTAGCGTTAGGCTCCTCTAGAGACTTGCTTGCTAGCTAGGGTTACTCTAGGTTAATTTAATCCTATACACTACGAGCCTTTGCAAGGTACTTTAGCTAAGCGTACTAGGGCGGGAACGAGTTGCTATTAGTAAGGCGTACAGCTACTAGTAGCGTTAACGCGTTGCTACTTATAGAATCTATAGCTTAGAGGATTAACAAGGATAATTTAGGGTAGGGAATAGATTACTATAACAGCGTACTCTAGCTTCGTGCGCAAGGATTAGGCGCGAACTAGGCTTATAACTATTGTAGAGCAGCTCGTTGTAGATTAAATAGATCTATTAATTCTATAGAGGTAGCTTAGTAGAGCTCTATTTATCTATGTAAATTATGTAACTAATTAATTAGCCTAACACTTACTACTCTAGTAATTACTTAAGTCTCTTTGCGATATAAATAATACTCTATAATTAGGGTTATAATTAATTGTTAGATATAATGCTGCTAGCCGAGCTAGCACGTAAGATTTAGATAGCAATCGATTAGGCGCGTACGAGCACGTACGCTATTAGCTAAGCGAGCTAATATACCTAAACTTAGCTAAGAAAAACATAGAGATTATTAATTAATTAGTTCTACTTAATTAATTTTAACTTAATCTATTAATCTCTTATTTTTAATATTCTATTTATTTATTATAGTCTTATACTAATCCTAGTAAACTACGTACAACCTTCTAAACCCCCTTAAATCTAATATAATTATAGTAACTTACAACCTTAGCTATAGAGCTAGAAAAGGGTTAAAAAGAGAGTAATTAATTATTATAAGTAAGTTATTATAGGTTATAACCTTATATAACTATTTAACCTAATAGAACCTAAGTTACTAGGACCTAAGAAATTACTTACCTATAACTCTAATAAATATATATAGGATAGTAATATTAGGTATAACTATAACAAGGGCCTTAGTAGAGATACCTAAAATTATAGGAATCTCGAGGTCTTTAGTACTCTAGGACCTCTAGGACCTTAACTATACTAATATCTATAGTACTAGCTTAAGGTAGAGCTAATATACTATACTAGCGTATAAAGGGCCTCCTACTTATAGAAAAAGTATAAGGTAAGTTATTTAACTAGATAAAGAGCCTTAGGTATTTAGGTATAGTAGTAATTTAATAACTAGAGTTAGGGTAATATATAAGGTAGGTTACTTAACTAGATAAAGAGCCTTAGGTGTTTAGGTATAGTAGTAAGTTAGTAACTAGGGTTTAGGTAATAGGTAAGTATTACTAAGGGACTTAAGGTATAATAGGGTTATAGGTATATAAGTAAGGCTATAGGTCTATAGTAAGACTTATACTTAACTATAAGGCTTTAAAGGCTATAAAGCCTCCTTCCTATATACTATAGCTATCTAGTAGCTTAGTACTTTGTATATTACTAAGTACTTGTTAGTAACTTAGTACTTTGTATATTACTAAGTACTTGTTAGTAACTTAGTACTTTATATATTACTAAGTACTTGTTAGTAACTTAGTACTTTATATATTACTAAGTACTTATTAGTAACTTAGCGCTTTATATATTACTAAGTACTTATTAGTTATATATCTATATTATAATCTACTACGTTATCCTATCTATAGTCTAAGTAGTCCTTATAGTTATACTAGTCTTCTAATAGTTCTATTAGCTCTAGGTTCTATATAGGGTTATTACCTATAATACTATCTCTTTCTCTTACTAGAGGTATATTATTCTATTCTAGATCTAGGTTATTAGTATCTTAGATCTATATAGTTTCTCTTAAGGTTTATTCTCTAATACTATTATAGGTACTAACCCTATATAAGACTTAGAGCTAATAGAACCTTCTAAGGACTAGTATAACTATAAGAGCTACTTAGACTATAAGTAGGATAAAGTAGTAGATTATAATATAAATATATAGAAGGGCTATATAAGAAAGAATAAGTACTTTATAATACTTAGTAAAGATAAAGTATAAAGTTAACTTAGTACTTTATAATACTTAGTAGATAGCTAAGTATAAAGTTACTATTAAGACTTTAAGTATATAGTAAGAAGGCTTTATAGCTATAAAAGCCTTATAGTTAAGTATAAGTTTACTCTTAAACCTATAGCCTTACTTATATACCTATAACTCTATTATACTTTAAGTCTCTTAGTAATACTTACCTACTACTCTAACCCTAGTTACTAACTTACTACTATACCTAAACCTTAAGGCCCTTTATCTAGTTAAGTAACCTACCTTATACTTTAACTATTAAAGTTAATAGTAATAATAATAACTTATATATAATTTTTAAGCGTACTAATAATTATAATAAATAATATCTAGATTAAAGAAATCCTTAGAACCTAAAAAGAAAATTAAGAACTCTTATAATACGTAGTATAATAAATCTATAAACTTACTATATAAATTAATAATATAAAAACTAAACTACTTAAACTTAAAATACTAGATAAGTTTAATAGTATATAAACTAAACTTAAAATTTTTTTAGCTAATATATTAATCTATATAACTCTTAATTCTAGCTAAATCTAAAGTAAAAGCTAAAAAGTATCCTTTATTATAGCTTATCTTATAAAAAAAGTAATAGACTAGTTTAAAATATACTTAGAAGAAAGTTTAGGCTCTAATAAATAGAAAAGTATTAAAACGTAATAGATTTTTAGTAGCTATAATTATTTTAAGTAGAAACTAAGCCTTATATTTAAAGATATAGATATAAAAAGAGTAGTAAAAGTAAAACTCTAAAAGCTAAAGTAAACTAGGTCTATAGTTTACTATACTTTAGAGTTTAAATAACTTATAGTAAAGTTAAACTAAAGTAATAAAGCTTTAAGAGACTAGTATTATAAAGGTCTTAAACCTATACTCTAATAGGCTCTTATCTTAATAGATATACTAGAAATACTTTAAAGACTAATCTAGCTTACTATTAAAATTAATAACTAACTATATATATTTAATAAAAATAAACTACCTAGTATAATAAATATATAGAACTAACTATATTATTAAAATATACTAAAGAAAGATTTCTATAGTCTAGAACTAATATAATTAGGTATAACCTATAAGTATATAAACTAGAATAAATAAGTAAACCCTAATAAGTAAAGGCTTAAAAATATAAAGGTATACTTTAACTATAAAAAACTAGAATATTTTATAAGAAACTACTTATTTAAAGCCCTAAATAATAGAGGATTAGAAAAGAAATAAGTAGTAGTAACTAAAGAAATTAAAGAAGTACTAGAACTAGTAAAGCTAACTAGAATAAGTAAATATATAAAAAAATACTAAACTAAGTACTATAATAACTACTATAAAGAGTATAGTAATATAAAGGTAAGTATAAGATACTAGCTAAAAAAAGTATAGTTAGCTATAATATAAGAAGAGCCTACTAAAGAATTAGCTTTAGAAGACTTACTTATAGATATAGTATCTAGTAAAGTTATACTTAAATAATAATATATTTTTCTAGAAATACCTAATATTATTATTAAAGATAAATCTAAAAACCTTAAAACCTTAGATATATTTATTATAAGAAATAAAGAGGTTATAAATCTATAGATAAAGTATATTAAGATAACTAATTAACTCGTTCTAATATAGTACTAGAAGATTAATCCTAAATAAATATTAAAGAATAGTTAGCTAAGAAACTCTAAATATACTAAATACTAATAGTTAAACTAAACCTACTATCTTATAAAAGAATATAAATACTATAAGATAAATAAGTAGTTAACTAAAGACTAGTAACTAACTCTATAGTAAAATAAACTAAAATATATTTATATAAAACTACTACTAATATAGCTTATAGAATACTACCTAAGAAGATTAGTTACCTATTATACTAATAATAAGTACCTAGAATATATAGAACTTAAAGAATAAATAAAGGAAGTAAAAGTAAAAAAACTAGAAAGTAAATAGCTATAAGCTACTAGATAAATAAACTATAACTCTAGAATCTTTATATATAAATTCTTAGGAGATTAACTAGTTATAGTTATAATAGATAGTAGGGTAATAAGAAACTTTACCTTATAATAGTATATAAATATTAAATATATTCTAACTTAATAAAAATAGTATAGCTATAATATTATAATAATTAAAAGAAAAACTTTTAAAAACCTAGTTATAGAAAAAATAAAAATAGCTTACTTTAAATTAGAAAGCTAAATAGAACCTATTATATATAATATTATAGAAATAGATAGAAGATAAGATATTATTTTAAAAACTCTATAGCTTAAATAAGCTAACTTATAAATTAACTAGAAAATAAAAATAGTTATATTCTATAAACCTAAAAAGACTAATAAATATATAGTATACCTTTATACTATCTTAAAAGATAACTATAAAAAGGTAGTTATACCTCTAGAATATAATAACCTATAAAAAGTTTTTACTATACTAGAAGAAACTATAATAAAGGTTTTAGTAGAGATACTTAGAATTATAGAAATCTTAAGATCTTTAGTACTCTAGGACTTCTAGGGCCTTAACTATACTAATATCTATAGTACTAGACTAGAGTAGAGCTAATACGCTATACTAGTATATAAAAGGCCTCTTACTTATAAAAAGAGTCTAGTAAGTATTATTTACCTTTTTAATTAAGACTTTTACTTAAATATATATTATCTCTTTACTATCTTCTATAGCCTATAGTAAGTACTATTACTTTCTAGCTACTTCTTTTATATAATAATACTTTACTATTAATAGTCTAGAGATAATAAATATATATATATTATAGTATACTATAATATTATAAAGAGACTTAAGTAATTACTAGAGTAGTAAGTATTAGGCTAATTAATTAGTTATATAATCTATATAGATAAATAGAGCTCTACTAAGCTACCTCTATAGAATTAATAGATCTATTTAATCTATAATAAGCTACTCTATAATAGTTATAAGCCTAGTTTATACCTAATCCTTACGTATAAAGCTAGAGTACGCTATTATAGTAATCTATTCTCTACCCTAAATTATCTTTATTAATCCTCTAAGCTATAGATTCTATAAGTAGTAACGCGTTAACGCTACTAGTAGCTATACGCCTTACTAATAGTAACTTATTCCTACCTTAGTACGCTTAGCTAAAGTACTTTGCAAAGGCTCGTAGTATATAGGATTAAATTAACCTAGAGTAACCCTAGCTAGTAAGCAAGTCTCTAGAGGAGCCTAACGCTAATACTAACGTTAATAACTTATGCGTTTACTATATTAGATATATAATATACGCGTAGCTTACTAATAAAATCTAGACTATATAGAGCTAAGTAAACGCTATAGTAGACTATTAGCTATTAGAACTTACTATACTACGTATAGGTAATTAGACGCTATACGCGCTGCTTAAGAAGCTTAAAGAGGATCTCTACTTAACTAATAATAACTAGAAGGAGTAGGTACGTAATACCTACTAAAGCGTTATATTGCGCCTACGTAGAGGTATAAGCTAGCTACTAGGTAGCTAGCTACTTAACTAGACCTACGTATACGCTAACGTAGTGCTTGTTAACCTCTAAGAGATTAGAGGTACGCTACTAATTAAGGATTTCCTACGCTTAGCTTATAAGTATAAACTAGATTAGGCCTAGTAAGAGCTTAACGCGCTATTACGCCCTAGTATAGTACTAATACTTATACTTAAGTAATATACCTATTAGCTTACATAACTTATACAAGACTATAAGGATTATAAAGGAGCGTACGTAACGTTTAGAGAACTACTAGTAATAGAAGAGTAGACTAGCTACCCTTACTAACTACAAGGATCTTACTAATAGAAGCTAGATAACTATAATAGACTCTAGTACGCCTTCTAAGGTTACTCTACGTATAAGCTCTATAATCCTCCTATAAGTAGTAAGATAGCTTAAATTAAAGAGTAATTAGATAAACTATATTATAAGAAACTGCGCGCTAAGCTTATATATAAAGGATAGTTATCTAAGCCTAGGAAAACCTAGTACCTAGAGATAATTACTATATAAGTACTCTATAGCCGCGTATTAATAAGCCTAGTAAGCTACGTACGCCCTAAGGGCTATAAGGCTACTCTATAGTCTCCTATTTTTATTTTTAAATTATTAAACACGTGTCTACGTAACTAGCTATCTAAGTACGCCCTAAGTATTACTAATCCCTAACTACGCGTTACTCTTTTATATTTTAAGCTCCTATACGCTGCGTATACGAGTACCTTACTACTACTCTACGCCCTAAGTACTATAGTTTGCTTAACTCTCCTTTATACTAGAAGATTAGATACCTAGCTCCTTAAGTAGTATACTTAAAGAACTAAGGGGGTATATTGTAAAGAGACTTAAGTAATTGCTAGAGTAGTAAGTATTAGGCTAATTAATTAGTTATATAATCTATATAGATAAATAGAGCTCTACTAAGCTACTTCTATAGAATTAATAGATCTATTTAATCTATAACGAGCTACTCTATAATATATAACTATAGATAAAAATACCTAGGAAACTACTAAGTAAGACTCTATATAGAGCTTAAGTAGTATATAACTAGAATATACTCTAAGTATAGCTATAATAATTAAAGACTATATATAAGAAGTAACTATTAAATATAATAAGCTAGCCTAGCTACGTATACTTTAAGTATTAAAAGAAGAGATTATATATCTAGAAGAAGAATAGGCTACTACTCTACTTCTTAAGTATAACCCTAATATTACTATTATAGCTTTATATAAGTAAAATATAAGCTCTTTAGTTAAAGATATATATATAAAGTATATACTCTACTCTAAAGGCCTTATAGAATATAAAAGTAAGTTTTTAAAAGAATACTAAGAATTCTACTACTTATATAAGATAGTATTCTACTTAGTACTTTAAAACTTTAAAAAAAAAAAGAATAAAGTCCTTTAAGCTATATAATACCTTATAAGAGACCTATATAAGCTATAGTATATATACTATAAGTATAACTAAAATATAAATAAAACTTTTATATAGAAGTACTTTAAAAACTACTTCTTAAACCCTTTTATAGACTCTATTAATTATAGCTTAAAAGTAGTAACTATATACTCTATAGTCTTTTAATATAAAGAATAAAGTATAAGGTTTTTTACTAGATATCTAGATATTTTAGAAGACTAGCTTTCTAAATATATAGAAGAATAAAGAGTTTAGTACCTATTTTTAAAACTATAACCTAAGTTATAAAGAGCTATTACTAATTACTATTAGGTTTTAGTAATAAGAAAAGACTTTATTACTTTAAGCTTAACTTTTAAGTAAAACCTAAAAAGTAAAGCTAATACTTATAAGTAGTATATAAATAGTATAAGTAAAGTAAATTTAAACCTAAAGAAGACTTAATTTAAAAGGGAATTAAAAAACCTTTAAAATAAAATAGTAGATAAGTTTACTATTAAATACTATAAATACTATAAAAAGGAGTACTACGCTAATAAGTATACTAGTAGTAACTCTAACTATATTCTAGTCTATATAAACTAAGTAGGAAAAGGCTTAGCTTTATTATTAGCTCTAGGATAGTAAAGTACTATATAATTAATATCTTACTAGGAATATAATATATATATAGTACTACTTTAGATTCTAAACTAGAAACTAAGCTCTAGGTTATTTTTAACTCCTAGGTAGACGTTAGTTTTATTAGCTAGTAGATAGTAGTAGAGATAAAACTAGAGCTAATTTAGAATACTAAGCTCTCTAGGCTAGGCTAGATAAAAGTATAGAAGTAAAGTACTTATACTACTTATAAGCTTTAGGTATATCTTATAAATAATAATAATATAACCTATAGGTTTAAGGTTATAGCCTATAGAGTAAATAAAGAAGAAGTAGCTCTTTTACTTAAAAACCTATTTCTTAAAAAAAAAAAGATATAACTTAATTATAGATTATAAACTTAGTACTAGGAATATACTTAAATATAACTATATATAGTTAAGAATTTTATAAAAGACTTAAGAGAAACTAAAGTAGATCTATACTTATTAGAAGTACTAGTAACTAATATAATTAACTTAGACTATATAGTATATATTTATACTATAGTACTAGTATAGGAACCCTATATTTTTAATACCTTATCTAAATATAATAATATATTTAATAATAATACTATATAGGCCTTACTTTACCTAAAAAACTTAAATTATATAATCTTATTAATAGAAAGTAAAGAGCCTTTCTATAAGCTACTTTATAACCTCTTTATATAAGAGCTTAAAGTACTTTATACCTACTTAGAAAATACTTTTTATAAAGGCTAGATATATTATAGTAATAGTTTAGCTAGAGTATCTATTTTTTTTATTTTAAAAAAAGATAGAAAGTTATAACTTTATATAAACTATTATAGATTAAATATAATTATAATAAAGGATTAGTACCTACTCCTACTAATTAGAAAGATATTAAACTACTTATTAAGTATATACTACTATATATTCTTAGATCTTAAAGATACCTATTATAAGATTAGAATCTAGATAGAATATAAGTAGAAAATAACTTTTTATACTTAATATAGATATTTTAAGTACTTAGTAATACCTTTTAGATTAATAAATACTTTTATAAGCTTTTAGGCGTATATTAATAAAGTACTTAATAGACTCTTAGATTATATCTATATAGTATACCTTAATAATATACTTATATATATATATATAGTAAGGATATTAAGGTTTACTAGTATATAGTTTTATTAGATAAAAGGGGTTTAAAAAAGATTAATAAGATAGATTAATATAGTTAATATTAAGTAAATAGAAATTATAAAAAAGGCTTTTAAGTAACGCCTATATAGGCTTAAGTTTAATTAGTATAAAATTAATTATATTAAGTATACTATTCTAATATTACTTATTAATTCTATCTACTATTATACTCCTCTATATATCCTTAGCTCTATTAGCTACTAATACCTTAGTAATAGTAAGGCCTTAGTTAGGGCAAGCCTTAGTTAGA